>UXGD01001844.1:0-30680 GCA_900474315.1 Torymus auratus
TTAAGAAATGATAATTTTAGAATCATCAATATATCGACTGCTATATTCGAAACTGTTCAAGTAAAGAAAACTGACTGTTACTGCACTGTAAAATCTGTTTGGTGTCAAATATTCGTACATTTGTAAAAATGTTCTTGGAAAGTTATTTAGTACTTGTTATATGTTTAACTTAAAGTCTAATAATAAAATTAGATACTTTGGACAGCTTTGATATGTTACATTCGGAAATATAATATTTCTAATTTAGAATTTTGAAATGTTTTACAATCTATAAAATGGTACAGTCGAGCTACTGCCAATCGTTATTTGCTCCCCTTTTATAATAAATCATCTAAACTTTGGACCCTCCGTTTGTTTTAGAGAAAAAATTAAAAACATTCAGTTTCTCAAAATTTAAAATTTATCTAATGAAAATATAATCTGACTTTATGTGGAAGCTTTATACGTTCCTTGAGTTCATTCATAAAGCAGGTCTTTGACTATTAAAAGGAAAAATTCAATTTCATATACATTATTGTAAACAACAACGGGATTGTAAATAAGATAATTGTAATTATCAATTGAGATTTTCGCGATGGAAAATTGATTTTTTTAAAGTGTGAGTAATATTATTTTGTATAGATGATAGTGTTTTTGTATAGAATTTTGAATGCGAAAATTCTTTTTTTAACAGTAAATCATTCAGTCAAGAAAAGTCAATAAACAAAATCAATAAACTTGAAAAAATAAGCTTGCATTTGCTTTTTCCAAGTTTGAGAAAGATTTACCGTTTCCAAAGGTTTTTCCGGTGCTTAACTTTAAATCATTATAACTTTGAAATGTAATCCGTTTTCCCAAAGTTTATTAATTTTATTCTCGAAATAAAACTAAAAATGTTTGCTACTTAATTTTTTTCTGAGACTTAAAATCACCAACATTCTTTTAGTTGCTGAAAGTGAACAATCACTTATTGTATTCAAACTTCACGTAACATTTGTTAGGAAAATTCCTAATGCATCTACGGGCATAAATACTCATGTAACGTTTCCAAGTAAATGATCAAAAAAAAGACTGGCGTTATTTGATTTTGAAATAAAATAAATCGTGTAAGTTATTTAGTACCTTCTTCAAGTCCTGAGCCTCGTGAGCCTTGGCAGCCAATGTGTCTTTTTGGTGCAGATCCTTGCTAGCCACGAGAGTGCTGCATACAGCCACCAACAGTAGAACTTTGAACAGCATCTTGTCTTTTCGAAATTCGACGTGTAAGAGTTAGTGTTTCGATCTGAGTAACAGTTGAACCCGAAAATACAGTTGCTCGTGCGGCTTTATATACTCAAAGTTGATGCAATTTACTGTTTTGAACTTGGGCTGATTTATCGCGGTTTAATTGCTCATTGGTCGATTATGACGAATCACTACGGAATCACTACTAACGGGCTTTATCCGTTTGTTTTAGGAAAAAAAATGCAGCGCAAATATCAATCATTTTGCTATCGTTTCTCAAGAGGTTAATGGGATATAGGTGTAGGTTTATTCTTGTAGAGATTATTCTTATACTTTGCTTTCGCATTTCATTTTATTTTCTCAATAAACTTATATTTATAGTCAGAAAAAATAAATCACATGTATATAAACAGTTGTCTCGTAAAGTATATTCACAAAATTAATCGTTGTCTCATAATAACTATAATACACACATTAATGAGATCATCGGAAATCAACGTAACGTCGCATGGCTTACTTTTATACACAGATTTTCATCTTTTCAACAACACATACGGTGTAGAGCTAATGATAATGATAAGTTGTAATTGTACTTGATTTTAATGAATTTGTTTTTTTGTAACGTCACATAATATTGTGCTGTATGTATAACGTGTATAACTTTACATATGATTTCGGTAGTTTTATATTATTCTTTTTTTTTCTCTCTTTTTTTCTCTTCATACACTGGCATGCTTATATTATTCGCCACCTTGCAATGGGGTATATTGTCGAGTAAACACAAAGTCAGCCCGAGTAATATTAAAACAGCAGTCAACAATAAATTGTTTCAGAGTACAACATAAATGTAAAACTATATGCGCGACGCGGCTCAAATGGAACAGCCATTACAGTTGCTTTAATCCACTCTCTTGGGGAATATTATACTTATTCTCTTCGAACGAAAACACGACGGGAAAATGAAATGTTTGCGTTCTATATTTCACGGACTGGCTTAACAAAGATTTTTTTTATTATTAATGTAAATAGCACCACGTGCCTCTTCGTCCAAGAGCTGAGGATGCCAATAACGTCAAGGCACACCATTTTTTCAACGATAAACAGTATATATATTTAATTTGTATCGGTTTCATATGCGCGCTGGGGGAGGGTAGGAGGGTCATGTAAAGGAATCGAAACTGAGGATAACAAAACTTTTGTCATTTTTCCTTTGTACGATGGAAGATAATTATAATTAACGAACATATTGTGTGTGTCAATGCTTCTCTTTAAGATTTCACTCGTCGTGTGTATTGTTATATACTTTTTTTGTGTTTTTTTTCTCAGTCTTAATGCATTCGCACATCTTGCATCTGCACTTTTTCGTCCGCTTCATACGTAAATAACTTCGCTACCGTTATCTCATGCACAGAACTCAACGATTCGTCTCTCAGGCTATACTGCTCTACCATATCCGGACTATTTCCAGCAGAGACTCGCGCTCGTCTCGAGTGTGCTCTTAATTCACAGTAAATCTACAGCTATAGCTAAATTTTCGTCGCAGTTGTAGTCGAAGTCGTTGTCGTCGTTCCGTCTGGCGTTGTATCACATTGTTGACATGTTCGACGAATCGAATGCGCGTCTCTAGCCGAAAGTCCGACATTTGTCTCGTTTATGCGGTTTTTAACATGGTCCTTCTGATTTGGATTATAGTCGAGCTAATGCAGGAACTCGTCGCTGCCCAGGATCGGCGTCGTGTCACTCTTGCGGTTCTGATTGAGCCGGAGGCTGCAGGAGCCCCACTTGGCGCCACGCTCAGCCTCGGCGCTTTCCATCAGCACGGCGTAGGTGGTCGGATCGATGGCTTCTTTGCTATAGTGGATCCCGTACAGGAAGTAAATAAGGAGACCTGCAAGTCAATCATTCAGAATTGTAGAAAAAATACTATTACAATTCTCTTGCATCGATACAAAAGACATATGATTAGATTCTTATGAAAACTGTAAGAATTCTTTTTGATCACGACTAAAAAATAATATGAAGGAAAAATTAATATTAAAAAAAAGAAACGGTTTTTGAAATCATTCAAAGTTTGTTTATATATTCTGCATGACGTCTTAATTTTGTTCACTAATTATACAAATATCTATTCTAATTGTGTATTCTGTTAATGTATACATGATCCTTACCAACTATCATCCACACAATGAATCGGAGCCACGTCAATAAGGATAGGTGGAACATTAGGCCGATGTTCAATAGAATGCTGAGCGCCGGTAGAAATGGAACCATTGGAACTCTGAAGGTATTTCCACTAAGACTCGCCGGAATTTGTTGATGAGCAGCGATAACCAACATACCTACAAACATTTCATATGGATTGTATTTTATAGAACCGTCAACCTCAATTTGTTAAAGCTTTTTCAATTTTAGATTTTTTTTAAAGAACATCGTTGATAGATTTCGCCGACTATCAAAAATTGGCATCACATAGTAAAAACGTGGTAACAGTAAACTTACTTCCTACGAGAATGAGGACGAGGTTTATCAGCATGACGTAGTCCCACCAGGCTGGCGAGTACGCCTTCTGGGACAGAACTGCCAGTCGCAAGCAGAGTGAGATGCACGAACCGGCGTAGAAGACGATGCAGGTGGTGACGACGCTACCAGGCTCACAGTCGCTGAGGTAGTTCGCAAGCCAGGCATAGCGCGGTCTCACCCTCCCGACCGAGATCACTTCTTGCGAGAGCTGTAAGATTATCGGCAAGTGCTTAGAAGACATGGCTCGATGCCCCTTTGATATAAAAATGATATAGTGAATGTGGTATATGACACTGAGAATGGCCTGTTTTGATATGCTATTGGCGGAGAGAAATTTTGTCAATGAAACGCGTATAGCTATAATAGATGAAAAGAAATAAGTAAAATGCCAATTGGAAATAATGATAAGAATTGAATATGCGCATGTATACGATTGCACGCCATCAAGGTCAATATACCCTAAACAAAAAGTCCTCGTGCCCGTGCGACTCAACTGATGTGCACACGCTGTTGCAGTCGCTGGAGTCCATGGCGAGGTCGGCTGGCGAGGCCAGCTGATGGGTCGAGGAGCTCGCTACCGTCGTGTCGGAGGAGACGGTGTGATCCATGGTACCCGAGGGCGGCGGGGGCGGCCTGTACCTAAGCACTATCACGCTCGCCGAGACGATGGTGTAGGCGAGGAAGGTGCCGATCGACATGAACTCGACGAGGTGGTGCAGGTCGAACAGCAGGGCGATCAGGCCGCTGACGAAGCCTGCAATAGCGAGGTTCACGGTAGGCACCTGGGTGCGCTTGCTGACGCGCGCCAGGAAGCCGAAGAGCAGGCCGTCGCTCGCCATCGCGTACATGGTGCGCGGCAGGGAGAACAGAGAGCCGAAGAGGGTTGTCGTCATGCCGCACAGTGCGCCAACGCTGCAATGGTCGTAAAGGGCTATTATAGCTTTCTACCTATCGTACCTTATGGTTTTTCACGTCAAACCGTCAAATAATTTGGATTAAAATATAGTAACAGCAGGGTTTGATTGATTATAAAATGTGAAAAATTTAGCTTATAAATTATTTAAAATATTTTTCAAATCTTTTGCACTTATTTGCGAGAGTATATATTAATATCAGCAGAGGTAATTTTATTTATGGATTGCTCGGAATTTTTGCCTTATAAAGGAAAACTATTTTAGAATAAATTGGCTGAAGTATATACACATGACGGAGCATATGGCCAAAATGTGCTTTGAACATTTTGGCTTCCTGTTAAGTCAATATCGTTTCTAGGTCGTCCTCAATTTTTATCTTTATAGACTACATTGAATGTCATTGATATCTATTTATCAGTTTTTTTGAAACATGCTTGCAGAATCATACAAAAAGCTGACCAAATTATCCATATCTTTTATAACACGCCAAATTATATTCTACCTTCACAATTGACCGTCAACGAGATTTCACGATAATTTTCATCAGTTTCGTCTATAACCTTCCAAAAATAATCATTAATTCTTTAACGTTTAATTCAATATTATGTACATCTTTGATATCTTGTTTGCTTACACAGCCAAGCTATACCACTTTCAAATTAAACGTCGACCAATTTCAAGGCCGACTACCCTTTTATTCGGACTTTATTCATGGTCACTCTCGACTCTCGCGCAGATCAAACAACTCGAGTGACGGAAACCCCACTTCAATTCCGCTCGTATATTATCTCAAACAACTAATTTTCCAAGGTCCATAATCAAACGCGCACCACGTATAATCATAGACCCCTGCGTCGTTTCATCCCTCTGGCTTCATGCTTTAAAATCATGCATTCATGAGGTACCTTGAGACTCGTCAAACATTTCCCTCTAATTAGCTCCATTCAATCGAACTTTGACGGCTTGAATATAGTCATATATAGATCGAGCTAATAAAAATGATGAGAATAATGTACGTACCTGATGACATATTTGGCCCAGGGTATGCCGTGGGCGTCAAACGCTTCGGGTAGGGCAGCCGTGCGGCTGATCCGGGAGTACGGCTCGACGAGGGTGAGGGCCGCGCTGACGAGGATGTAACCCAGAGTGACGATGGCCATTGACAGGCCCGTGGCGCGGGGTATGCTGCGCGTAGGCTCGCGCGCCTCCTCGCCCGAGGTAGCAATCGAGTCGAAGCCCACGAACGCGTAGAAGCACGTGGCCGCACCTTGGAGATGAAGAGTCAATTGTAACGTGTATCGATTTATAGTAAACCAATTTGTTGTATAATTGTTTGCTCGACCGAGCGGTATCGATTTAAAAGAACTATCCTCATTTTGATGTTACATTTTTCACAATATTCATTTCTATTATTACAGAAAGATTGGGCTCAAGAATTTCACGCGAACGCGCTATTATGGCCTCGGGCTCAAAAAAGCAAGAGAAGATAAGAATAGATTTATCGCGATAACTATTTTTGAAGAAAATGTTACCTTATTCGTTGAAAAAAAAACAACGTAGACAGAAAACATTATGTAGTAAAAATTACTATATTTTATTATAAATGAGGAATTTATTCATGTTCTCATGATGAAAATTACTACATTTTTTTTTAGTAAAAATGAATAATATTGTGGTAATTTTTTTTCTATATTTATAGCAATTTTTAGTACAAAATTTTCTTACGTGTACATAAGAGTTTAATTGTTTCAATCAGATGAGAAGAGATGTAGGATATTTCACATACAATAATGTATTATTTGATCGTTTCTATATCTATTGAGGGCATCTATATACAGTTAAAGCCCTTTAGTAAGGAATATATTATATAACGTTTGAATCAAAGCATCTTGAAGCTTATTAGGTAAGTCGTCGACACACTTTTAGAAAAATATGGAGATAACAAAACCGCCAATAAACAAAATGCATCAATTCAATTTTCTTATTTACGTTGAATGGAGCGTCATGCATTTTAAAGAATCGGGATATGAAATTCATGTGAGTCGAATTCAAAGGGTGCAGTGCAGCTACAATTGAATAGAAAGTGATTTGTAACTATAGAAAAAGTTGTACAAAGAGCTCAATTTAAAAGACGTTCCGAAAGTGTATATGCTATACAGTAATGAGAAAATTAGTCAAACTATTAATGTTTATATTGTATTATATATGTAGTACTTTTTAAAAATTATCTTTTTATCAAAAAGATTGTGAAAATTCAGCATTTTAGAGAAAAATGTTAAATATAAAAGTTTCAGGATTTTTCCCTGGCTATCCGATGGTGACAAGGTCTAGGTCAAGGTCAAGGCCACCATCAGATAGCCAGGGAAAAATCCTGAAACTTTTATATTTAACATTTTTCTCTAAAATGCTCCTCCACCGAGTTATCTTGCCGTATCGGTACTTTTGCTATATCCTATAATTAAAGTTCATTATCTATAGCAGAAAAATTGCACTTTCATATTAACACAGAATTGATAGATTTCTCCTCAATCGAGAGTTACCTTGATTCTCTCTCACCCGTTTACCTCAAAAACTCTCCGCCTTATCTTATTTACATACTCTTATCCAAAAATAAAATCGATATTCCAATGAACCTACCAGCAAGGACACCACTGACTCCGTACGGCAGGAACCCTTGGCCCTGGTAGTTCCAGTTGCTCAGGTCGGCGTGGTAGAAGCCGAGCACCGTCACCAGCACCATGACGCCGAGGTTGACGAGGGTGAGCAGCGAGTTGACCGCGGCGGAGCACTTGACACCTACCGCCAGGAGCAGCGCGTAGACGATGCACAAGCCCGCGGCGACGGGGTCGGGCACGTTGCCGAGGGGCTCGTCCATGCTGTAGCCGGCCATCAGGCGCTTCGTGAAGTTGCTGATCGCCCGACCCGAGAGCGAGTCCACGTAGCCGCTCCAGGCACGCGCCACTGACGCCGCGCCTGCAGATCAGATATACATTGTATATCCGTTTCACAGTTTCGGCAAACGAATAAGTTTGTGTAGAGGCCAGGTTGTTGCGTAAGCTGCTTTCGCCTCAGGATTTGAAATTCTATATATTATACGGGGAGCGGCTTTCAGGAGGTTTACACGTGCGAGCTTCGACCTCTGCTTATCAAATCAGACGCTCTATCGATTCGATATTTCTTTGCGATGGGACAAAGCTGTATCGCGAACGTAACTAAGAGGAAAGCTTTTTAAATTAATTCGATCAATATCCATTACATTCCATTGCCGGGACCTCCTTGAATAATTTTACGTAATTAAAATCATCGATTGAAACTAAAATTGAATTCCTTCGTAAGTGTTTAATTATTGTGTGATTAAATTTGACGTACCAATCATGTGCTCCAGGATGATATTCCAGCCGATGACGAAGGCCCAGAATTCGCCAACAGAGACGTAGGCGTAGACGTAAGCACTGCCGGCTTTTGGCACTTTAGCCCCGAACTCGGCGTAACAGACAGCTGCCAAGAGAGAGGCGAAACCGGCCAGCAGGAAGCTCAGTGTTATGCCGGGACCGGCCATGTCACGCGCCACGGGCCCAGTCAGAACATAAATACCGGCGCCCACCATGTGTCCGATACCTAGAGCGAACATTTTGTAACGTCTGTCTACTCTTTGTGGAAATGATTTCTTTAATAAAGTTACTATGAATTATTTACTGTTTGAACTACTTTGAATAATTAATGATATTAAAACAGTAATTCGTCTAGACAGTGCGAATATTCAATGAAGAGATGGCATTTTAGTTTGTTTTACAGAAGAGAATCGTATCATTTGAAAGTACTTTTTATGAAGATTGAGATTAGCGTGTTCTTTTTAAAAGTGTAAACTTTTGAGCACAGGATTAAGAAAGCTTAAAATATTAGATTACTTTGATTATTTAAAAAATTACTTTGGTTCTTATTCTTTCATATATAGATTAGGTTTCAGTTAAAATTAATGGATATTTCGCTATCCTATTTATAGTTTAATGATTCAAGCTGCAAGCTTGGCCTAATTAAAGTTAGGGTATATAAAATAAAGCATGATCCTTTAATCAAATTAAGTTGGAAAAATGTAATAAGGATAAATGTGTGGGATATCCGCTTAGAACGGTCCTGGATTTTAGAACTGAACTTTGTTAAACCATCCATCAACAGGATTTTTATCCGAATTAAGCGATTAAAATAAACCAAAATCTGAGAAAAACAGGTAAGTAATTTCCTCAAAGCATGTCACTTAGTTTGCACCACTGGGATCATCTTAAAACTTTGTATTGCTATATATCCCTACCGAGTAGGGTGATGTCGAAGGTAGATAGGCAGCGTTTCAACGGAGTGTCCATGACGTCACCCTCGAGCTTCTTCTTCCGATTAATTTTCGCGCACATCCCCGACATGACGTGACTCAGTATCATTCGCCTGACCGACGGCATCTCTGCAAAAGAAAAACAAGGCACACAGATTTGTCAGGTGGATTTTCATCGCCGTAACTCTCTCCTGTATGTTATATTGATTAATTGAACGGCCAATATTAAATAACTCGAATGTCTTCAGTGAATGGAGACACATGTTTCAGTAATTAACGGTCGGTGGTATTGCGGATAACACAGATAAAACTCTATAAGTATTAAGTATCGTTAAACAATACTTTATTATTAGTTTTTCAATATATTGGTAATGGAAATACCTTTATTATAAAATTAATTTAATTTAATAATGAAAGGAGGATCTCAACGAGAGCTCGCGATAAATATCAATAGAAAACGTACAAAACTGTTAAAAATATAAAGAATCCATTCAAATTTGAGAATTCACGTACGAATTAACCCGTGCACAAAATAAAGAGAAACTATTTGAGGAGGTTTGGGAGTTTCGATTGACGTCAATTTGAAGATTTTTTTTACAATGATTTTTACGCATATAATACAAGTAACGACATACATTGAAGGTAGAGGTATTATGATGACGAAAACATTTTTTTTAATGACATTTTATTATTATTAAAAGTAGTTATCGCCACCTAGAAGAAAAGTCAACAAAATATGACAATCATTTTCACTTTTTATCCAATTTAGATTTTAAAATGGTCATTTTGTTCCTTGTTCAATTTCAAGGGTAGTACCACAGGAAAAATTAGAAAATTATCTAAACCAGCAAAGTTACAATCAATTGTTTCTGTGTTTTTCTAGTTGTTACATACTCATTGGAGTTCTCTTTTTTTAAATTATTTGTTTGGCCTTTTTCTTTTATGTAATTATTCTTATCCCTATGAACAATTTTTGGGATTATTTGTGATGTAATTTTGCCTAATTTTGTAATTGGATGTTAATAAATATTCTTTTCCATTTATAGAATAATAAAAATGTGATAACAATACATAAAGAAGAAAGAGCATTAATATTATAAATATATATATATACTTTTTATCTCTGTGTTCACGCAACGTTTCCTGTATAATATTTACAATAAAATTACTCATATATATGTACATGATTTTATCAAATTTCCTTTATCGAATTTATCAGTTCATCTAGCAGAGCTTTTGCATTCTCGATTAAATAAACCCACACGCTTTGATAAAAAATTTTTTTCATTATAAGATATCATGTACATAATAAAACTGTAACCAGTAGAAAAGTTACGTGACTAGGTATTTTATATTAAAAAAGCAATCCCTTAATTGCATTCTTCGCGTGGTGGTACGGGAAGTGAATTCTCCCTAACAACTGCTTTAATTATCGTCGGCAAACTTCTATCAAAGGGTCACACGGGCTAATAGTCGAGATTCAATTTGTATACACTATTGTTGAATAACGCGCCGCACGCGTGCTCGTTACAATATACCCCCGGCACGCTGGCTGCAGCTACCTCGAAATTCGATCACCGAGCTTCGGCTGTATACGAAGCTGCGGGTGCACGTGAGTATATTTTCAATCGGTGCGAAATAGAACCAAAACCGATATATCTATGCGCGCGGGTACCAGGACCTTGCGAGGATATTCAGATATTGAAACTTGATTCCGCTCGCGCTTTATAGATTCTTTTTTTTTCGACTAAACTATATAACGGCAGGAGCTTTCGCTGCTTTCCTTATCATTCCACGTATATATGTATATATACTGTCGCGTAATCTCTTGCACGCTGTCGTACGTGAGCGAATCGATAATCTAGCTGCACGAAGTTTCTTCTCTCGAGTGCGATACAGCGCGATGCTTTATTCATGCGGGTTCGGCTCGGATTGACTCGTAAAGGTGTCACACGCATACACACACATAGGGAGATAGGCGCGCGGGCGAGATTGATTCGAAGCGAGCGGGTGAATAATTCACAGGCATTAGATACAGCCCTTTCCGCGTGCCTCGCTGCTGACGCTGCTATTTATATATTTAGCGCGAACATATGTTCAGCTCGTCGACGTCAATATTCATAGATATATTGTATATGCCCCTTATAAAAATCTATCGACTCGTGAAATTATAACCGTGTATCTTGTTTTTTTTTCTCGAAAACTGTGTTACGAAATCACCTCACGGGATAGTCCTTTCCTAGACGAAAACTCGTGCGAATCACTTGCCCGAACTCGTCCACCTCTATCCTTATAGCACCACACCGTTGTCACTTAAAAGTCTGCCCTTAACGGCACTCAAGAAAACTACTCACTCGATGACTCGGCGACTCTCGCTCCGACTCACGTTCTCTCAGTACCAGCTCTCACTCTCTCGTCCAGCTCCTTCGCGGCTGCCTGCTCACTCGTCTCCACGGCCCTGACTATACGAGCCCGCGTGACGCGTGCGCGCCCATTCAGCCGCCCCGACGCATGCCCAACACGCGCGCGGGGATCGATCGAGCCCGCCGTCGTCGTCAGCCCTCAATGATTTTTCGCGCTGTCGAAACCTGTATTATAGGAAGCAGACGCGTAGGCGTGCGACCCCCCCGAGATTTTCGTATTTCGCGCCCGTGAGTGTGGGGGTGTAAGGGTATTATAGAGGTTTTTTTATTTCGAATGACGCGCTGACGAGGGGTGTCCGCGCGCAATGCTGCTCGGAGAATTAATTTCCAGGATTTGGAGGCAGAGATGGTGGAGAAGGGATGGGGCTTTGCGATTAGCTCGGGGATGTAGGATCCATTAAGCTGCTGAAATTTTTAAAAGATTAGGCTAATGAATGTGGTATACAGTCGTGGGAAATAAATTTTTTTTTACTAATACATTATACTGAGTTCATTATACTTGGAGAGTATATGCAAGATGTGTTTAATCCAGTATTAATGAAAAAAGTACAAATTTAGAATTAGTGTCTCCTCAAACCAGTGAAATGTCGATAATAATCGTTCGCAGAACAGGGACCGTTTCAAGTTCACCAATTCAATTAATTACAGAATCAATATCTACGTAAATATAACTTACCCATTAAAGTTGTATTACTATTTTTATTTTTAAACTTTAAATTATTTGCTCATACCCCGATTCTGAAATAAATTTTAAACCTTGAATTTGCGAATATATTAGTTTTTATTGTCAATGCCAGTAGTTGTATGATTGCAACAAAAGTCATTAAGGCTTTGTTGTCCTATTATTTAATTTTAATCAAGAATTGATTTATAAACAGCTTGTATATTTTAAGAAAATAGATGTAAAGTCTTTAATGCGATTTCGTTTGGTAACTAAATATATAGTTGTAAGTAAAGCAGATGATCCGAGGTTTACATTCAGACTATCATAAGTAGATAATAGTGCCTTACCGACTGAAACTGAACAACATGGATCTTGAAAGGATTCAATTTATTGGTGTTATAAACGGAGCAAATACAAATGATTTTGTGAATATCTAAATAATAACAATAAATAATTATTTTATTATTATTCACCAGAATTTTTCGAAAAAATATTTTCTTCCATAAAATTAAATAAAATTTCTATTTTTAGGCCCTTTGCACGTAAGAAGAGAGAACAAACATTATATATAAATATAGTAACTATAGTTATTTCTTGTTGTTCTTTACACCTGTCCTTTCTTACGTACGAAGGGTCTTACATGTGAATTGAAAGTTCCATAGTATCAAACAACGTCTTATAGTAGTAGTTCCAACCATTGTTTCTCTCTGTCAGAATTTAGTAGAATTTAAATATTGTGGACAGGTGTAAACATAATATCTTCCGAATTTGGGATTAACAAAGTTTAGTAGTCTTGGTACTTTTTTATCACTGAGCTTCATAAAACTTCTCTGCAGATTAAAAAAACATTTTTATTAATTTACTATTATCGGAGCGCTCACTAAAAAAGCAATTTTTTTCTTTTAGTTTATGTTAAAGTAAGTGAAATAAATTGAAATTCTACTTTATTTCTTGATTTTAATCTCAATTTTTTTACAACTATAATATTCGAAAACATCCCGATACTTTCAATGAAGATTTTAATATATATTTCAAGTGTCTTTAAACTTATATTCGTTTATTAATTGTTATAAAAATGCAATGCTTTCCATCTAACTCGGATGACCTATATCAGGGATATATTTCAAGAATCCCTAAAGAAAACTACTTTTTTTATTTATTAAAGGATTATTTTCTTTTTCTAAATATTATTTTCCGTCCATGACATCAAAATCACTAATGATGTTTTTTTACACAATATTGTATGATCAGAATATCTTCACGGATGTCGTGTTACAACTGTTTGATGAGGGCAAAGCTGCTTTTATCTAAACTTTGTATCATCTACACAATTGTAATCAAACTGTAGTACTATTTGTAACACCTATGAAAAAAAAAAAAAAAATAATAATAATAAATAATAATAATTTGATAATGCAATTTCATTATAATATATATTATGTGTTTGTAAAGGAAAAGAGTAAGTAAAAAATAAAATAAAACTAGAAGGTAAGAAATGACAAAAGTGATCTGCAACATCAAATGTACTTTTCATTTATTCGTCTAATTATTTTTTACAGATTATTCTACCTCATAATCTGGGATACAACTTGTGTTTGTGTGTCTGTTTTGCCTTTATTATTCCATTATATTAGTCGCTAGCTGAAATGTTACGGTATTTCTAAGTATAAAATAAGCAATAGAGCTTAATTAGGTATAAGTAGCAACGACTTAAGTACCTTCACTACTTAATAGTAGTCTGTAAAAGTGGCGGCAACGATTTATTTACTCTGCTTTTTTTTTAATTGCGTCGTCTTCGATGACATTAAGTAACGGTGCTCTTGTTTTCGCGCGCCATCGTGTATACCAACATTTTTGTTATGTAAAATAAACGTAATACAGCAGGAGCGAAGTGAAACAGTTATCCACAATAGGCCATAAAAAGAAAGTAAAACTTAATCGACACATTGTTATTTCGAATGTCGCATGAGCGCGAAATCGTTTTTCAGCCCGTGGCGATGAAAACCGTGATGACACCGTTCTCACCGCATAATCATATGTATATACCAAAGAGAATCAACGACTTCGCGCTCGTCGCGATCTTACGGGTTTCCTCGAAGACAACAGCAACTCTGCCTGGCTCTTCGTAATACTTCGTCCGATCAACTTTGTCCATTTCTCTCGCATCGTAAAAATCGTCGAGTCCGCGTGCGTGAAGATTTTTCGAAAGTTAGTCCTTTCTCCCTTCATTGTAATGCCGCAGTCACACTTATAAAACATTAAAGATTTTTCATCGCCCAACCCTTCAAACGCACCTGAACGTACAGGATTATCGTTTATTTTTTTTTTATCATATTCAACAACAAACCGGATAAAACTTTACACAACTCGTACATTACGCGCTCGACAGCTTACGACGGATAATGACGACAAGTAAGTAAAATAACGTCACACTCAAACATTAAATGTGCTTAATCGCTCAAATATACAAATCTATGCTCCGTTCTTGTAATATTTATATATTTATAATATATTAAGTACGTTAATAATAATGATCAGTATTCCGTGTGACTCAGAATCGTGTAATCGATAAAAGCTTTTTCTCTCTTTCACGCGTTCGCTCTTATCCTCGATTCATTCACTCGTTTTCTTTTTTCATCTACTTCTCATATGCTCAATTTTTTTCAACTCCACACTCTTGTAATAATAACCTTGTACTTAGCGTTATTTAAAATAGCGTTACACAAGAACTTTTACGCACTTCTTACTCAAATTCATTAAGTTTCGGACAGAAAAACATTGGCGTTTGCCAACTTCCCCGATCGTCTCATTATCTTTCACAATTTTTAATACTTATATTCGCTATAGCAATATGGAGGGAATTCACTAACAACACTATAAACAAATATATAAAAAACTCTTGTCGCAATAACTATATCCGCATGTTTTACTTCGGTAAAATTACGTACAGTTACTTGATTTTGCCTTTTTTTTTTATTTTTTTTTTTACACCTTTACCATTCACGCAGCTGTTATTGGCAAAATTGATTATTATAGCGCGAAAATGCAAGCGGAATGTATGTGTGTACCAATTATCTTTTTTTTTTTGTTTTTGCGTCTATGGACATAAAATGCCACTGTACATATATCGTTAGTTATAATGCGCATGTATGCACTGTAAGTACGTACGTTAATAACCTTAAGTCTCTTTAAATTTGTTTAATCGCTTGTCGCTTTACACAAAAAACATACTTTTATCCAAATGTTATAATATGCTTATTCTTTCTTCCTTATCTCTTTGTCTTTGCTGTTCTCGAATCGACAAAAAGCGCATCTTCTTAAAAATAAAAAAGATACGAGACGCTCGGAGAAACACATCTTGTTGTATGACACCACACAGTGCACAATTCAATAAGATTATTATTCTATTACTTTTTTGCTTATCAACTTCGCGTGGTAATTATCGCAAGCGCAATCGGCACATTTCACTGCTAAAAGCGACGGATTACAGGCTTTGCACGTATGCCCATTCATATTATTTATTAATATTATTATTTTTAGTTTCATTAATGTTATTATAATTATTATTGTTATTATTATTTTCGTTACTACCTTACGCCTAAATTCATGTAAGTGGAATATAGCGTGTTAATTCCTCCTCTCTCTTATCTTCAGTACAATCAACAAACATAAAGAAAAAAATACCTATGACTAGTTTGAGAAATGTGTAAATATTTGAAAAACAAAAAATATCATGATTACTTTTTACGTATCGATAAGTCGAATAGTGAAACATTTATAAAAAGTTAAAAATACAAAACTTCTCTCTAATCTATAAAATGCAATATTATTCTTCATAAACAATGTTTTCCAGTTAAACTCAATATAGTAAAAAATTTTAAAATACAATAAGGAAAAGGATAAAATTGATATTACCATGATTAGTCACTGAATAAAAATTCAAACAAATATTGCACAAAAATTATGTTGAAGCATAAAATTAAGATTACATCAATAAACATGGAATGTATTGAAAATAACAGTTATATAAAATTAAAACCCTATCGAATCAAACATTCGATAGATTAGGAGAAGATCTGACTCCTGAGAAATATTTCAATAATTTTACAATCAAAATATTAAGAATGAGTAATCTACTTGCATCTATTGCACTACACGATTTACCTAATTACGATTGACATTTGCAAGTTGTATAAAAGAAAAGGTGCATTCGTATATGTAACAAGGTCATTTGAGGCGTGCAGTAACAACGCTTATCCATCTTAGCAATGTGAAGAAAAGAGAGACGATACAATATTTAAATCTTTTGTTCGTCCATCTCTTCCTGTCTCTGCTTTTTGTTAACTTCGTCGAACGACGTTATTCTTACATTGAATCACACAATGAATTATTATATCGACAGAGCTTGACGCCATTAAAAAGCTTACGTTTAAAATTTTCTTAAATTTCATCTCCATTTTTTCTTGATTATCATTTTTTCCTCTTCAGACTCGCGTCTGAAAATATTAGGAAATATCCTCACAAAGTTAAGCTGGACGGCACTGATAAAATTAGGATCTCTTCGAAGGACGCGAATTTCAATATAGTGTTTGGGGAGGGCTGCGGAATAGTTTGCGTGTGCCTTGCGTTTTAATCGCACCGATTAGTAGAAATGAATATTCCTTCGTATTCATTTTTCTCACTTATCAATTTTTGCTATTATCACCGCTGGTGTATAACGGGCGATCGAGAGTAATCAATTTTTACAGTGAATTATAAAACTCTACATTTTGAACTACGGGAAATTGTTTTTCAGACATCAATCACGGCAATGAGCTTTAAAAATTTATTTAAAACTCATCTACAGACGATTAAATCTACTGAACTTCTACAGAGATAAAGCGTTAGTTTTTGTCATTCAAAAAATGTGCAATTTCGTGTTAACAACTTGCGCAAATTTATTTTCAACGTTGCTGAGAATTGCACGTCTTTCAAAATGTTCGTTTATGTGTTTAAGATTATACGTCTACGGTTAAGTATACAAAGGTGAACTGAAATCTGAAAAGCAATTTCCATAGCTTTTACTTTTTTATTAGCACGATCAATTTACTAATTCATTATAAAATATTGATCTTCCTTTTTTGGGTTGGACAAACCACTAGGAGCGATCAAACTTCGCGATCGGCGGCAATGTTACGTCGGCGCAGAAATATATAGTACCGATACCTTGGCAAAGGCTTTTTTTGCAATGCATAACACGTAGATATACAATATATATTTATATTATTTATATATGACGTATCGTATTTACATGGAACTCGCTAAGCGATCATTGGCCAAACCCACATCTGCCTCAAAGCATAAAAATAATGTTACGTACAGAGTTTGGCATCTTATTGGTGTGCTCGCGGAGTTAGTAACGAGCTTCGTGTATTTATTTTTTCCGATCTTGCGCGACGTAAGATTTTTCTCCCCTTTTTGCAAGATAAGTAGAAACCCAAGTCTCCATAATTGACTAGCGTTGTGTTTTCACTCGATTACACTTCGACGGAGAAAGAGATTTTGCTTATCGACGTTATTATTCAGGCGATTTTTTAACTGTACTTTTATTTCACATTACTATAATTCTTTTCTATTTGGCGTTACTTGCATTTTAAAGTACGGAGAGACTTACGCTTTTCACCAGTCTCTAATTAAGATAATGACCCGTTAAGGTTTTCTGAGGTATCAACTTATTGAATGTATATTTTAATTAAGTCCCTGATCGATGTTCTGTATTCAGTGTTTAACTAGTGTCTCTTTGTATTTACTGTACATATCTGTGTCGGTGACATCTTCTGCGTTTTCTGGCGCTTCTTCTTTCCATGAAGTCTAAAAAGAAATTTCAATAACGCTGTTGAAATTCATGATGCCACCGGTTGAAGTCAATGTGGAATATAACAATGGAACCATTTGCAAGACCAGCAAGAAGGAACCTGAAATTAAATTACAAAAGTTGTATATTGTTCAAATAACAGATAACATTAAATGTATAATAATAAAAGTTTTTCAAAAATCCAAAAGTTTTATTATTAATTAGTTTTCTATACAAACCGTTGATCATGAGAAAGAGCCAACGAGCGCACACTGCTTTCGCAAGCTGGGAAAGCGTATAAAAGCGCTAAGTTGAATGTTCGCCAAACTTCAACAATTCCCTTGTCTCCTCCAGTCATCAAATATTCACCGTCCCGACTCAGTAGTAGACACTAGTTTAAAGAGTAGTGGTTTTCAATTAATTCAGATAATTAAGTGTGATGATAACATTGAATAATATGATAAGTAGAAAAATAAAAATATTTTACCTGAAGATTATCATTGTGTGATTCGTAACGAAGTCTCTTTCCATTAATTGTGAATGCGGCAATGTGGCCGCGTTCATAATTAACAACAATAACGCCTTCTCTCGACATAGCAATATTTTCGGGTGACGAAAAACCACTTGGAGGCTCCAACGATCTCAGTAAGTCACCGAACGTCGTATGTACGAGTACCGGTCCACCTTGTAAAAATAAGTTTATCATTTTGTTTTATACTCCCTCCATATGCAAACGCTGAATCTATTTGAAACACTTACAGTACGATCCGGAGACGACGAGGCCGAGCTCCGCGGAAATGACGACGGCCGTGACAGGCTGCTCGTGGCCAGTGAGCGTCGCACGAGGCGCAGGCGCCTCGCCCTCGCCAACAATTGTCTGCGTTCGCGCGTTCCAGTGCCACAGCAGAACCGTGCAGTCTGCGCTGCCGGACGCGATGTAGCAGTCGGATGTGATGTTGCACTCGCTGCGCGACAGGCATGTCACTACACCGTAATGGCCAAAGACAATCTGGACGATTTTCGCTGGAACGCATAAAGTTTTTATTAAGAAATCTGGCTTTGCATAGTAATTTATTTTGCGAATGCTAGAGGTGGTGGAAATTTAATAGTAGTCGTAAGGAAATACCACACTTTAACTATTGCCGACCGCGTCACAATTTCGAAGCTATATCAAAAGTAATACTAAGAATTATACCAAATCAAGATTTTTTAAATGAAGTATGTTGTTTTTAAATGGCCTTGAAACTGTGAAATTTACTCAATCACTCGATAAAAATGAAGTATTGTACCTTATTTAATCAGACGCAAAAGATTCATTAACGATAATTAAGCAACTACTATCTACTACCATAGATGTTTCATAATCATCTTGAGATGTTTTATTGTACTTTCTACGATTTAGAAAGACACAAACGTTGTATTTATTTACCTGTTTCTGTTGAGAAGACACGGAAGCTATTGTCCCAGAATCCACAAGCAACAAGGAATCGGCTATCCACAGTAGTGACGAAACAGTTGCTTCGAATTTTCAGTTTTTGACTGAAATTATCACCGAGATGTCGTCGCAATGCTGGGTTCGAGCTGTTTGCTGTTTGTGCTAAATAAGAATAGTTATTAATCTTGTTTTTTAGCAATTAATTAATCATTTCAAACTTTAGAACGCAATAGTATATATCTCGCTTTGAAATATTCCTAACTGCCAAAATATTGTCAAAGCAAAACGAAAGATTAATTTACTTTACTTGAAGCTGAGTTACAAATATTTATCATTCTTACATAGTATAGGATCCATTGACAAAGGTTGATTTGCAGCTTGTGCTTGAGGTGTATCCGCGTAACTCGGTGATTGAACAGATGCTACAAACGTGACAGAGTTACATTTTTCATACCATAAAAACGCATACATAAGTTAAAATCCATGGATGTGTTGCAAACGAACAAAAATTACCTGCATAATTCGTGTTCCATCGATTAACGGCAAATTGCTGGCCAGTCGTGACAGTCACAACCGAAGGCAGAGGCAACTGTGGATAAGTATTCGCAGAGATGTGGCAAATCGGTGAATTTGACGGGAACTTGAGCGTCATACACACGTCGTCGGGGATGCTCGAGAACATCATCGGTGACTGCAAAATTAAGTTATTCTTAAAGAAAAATTATAGCTTGTTAATTTCAGTGAAGATTTTGTTCTACTCTACAAAAACGTTTGCACTGCATTAAATCATAAGAAAAATGTTTGTTCCGCGTATAAAATAAAATTAGTTCTAAAGTTAGTATAAGCATGCTTGAAAATCTCACGCAGTTATTGAATCATAATTCAATTTTAATAGCCCGCACTCTGTCTTCATTAAGTGAAAAAGAAACGTCGATGTTGGTGTGAATCATGCTTTTTTCGGCTGAGAAGAGTTTTTTTGGCGTGTGCGTGAACATATTTCAAATAACCGTTGACACATACCAAATGCATAGCCGAGCTCCTCGGTGGATGGGGTTCCATAAGAAGCTGTGATGGCGTCTGGCCGAAGTTTCTTATCTGGTTCTCGATGGCTTCTTTCATCACGAGGTCGGTTATTGACTCTAGGTCAACGCTGCCTTCGTACGTGAGATAGTAAAAGACATTTGTTGCCCGCACAGCTTCAGGACCTAATATCGACGATATCAAGCAAAATATGTATACGTAATTAATTATCGCAAGGAATACATTACTATGTTTTGTATGTATTTTACTTTATAAAAATTTAATAAGGCTTAACAACATAAATAGAAGAAATATTTTTATCAAATCCCGCCCTCCCTTTTTTAAAGGCAAAGTTTAAAAATACAAATACACGCTCCTCAAAGATTTATTAGATAATTAAAAACCTTTTTTATTCCGTGAAAAAACGCACAATAATAGAATGAAAAAGGCCTTTCCACTTTTACCCATTTTTTTTTCTTCAAAACCATTTTCAATAATCTCATCCCCCGCCTATTACAACTCAAATCCCACAGGTCGCGCCCTCGCATTCCGTTAATTGTCGGGCCATAAATCTCCACTTCTTTTACTTCCACATTAAACAGCCCAAACTGCGCTCGCGGCGTGAAACGACGACAGAGCGACAAACGAAAAAACAAACGCGCGCACGAACGAGAAAGGTCGCGTCGAGCGAGAGCGCCGCGGCGCAACAAAAAATACCACAACCGTAGTAACACAGGCCCAGTGCTAGCAGAAGAATAAAACGAAGACTTCAGAGTAAAAAAAAAACGTCGGTGCTCCGATTCCGGATAAAGTTACTTCTACTGCACGCGCGCCGAGGCTGGATATCGCCGCGCGCGTAAGTGACTCTATTTCCGGCCGCTGCCGGACTGCACCCCCGCGCCATTCGTCTTTACACCCAGGGGAGCAGCGGGTGTCGTGCGCCCCGGCACACGTGCCTAATTGGTTTGGACCGGGTATATACCTCGAGAGACTCTCGAAAAACTAATTCCTTCCATACGGCCGCGGGAGCGCGCATCTTCGGGGAAGAGGGACGGATATGGAGGCGCCGCCTGCAATTAACATCGCCGTGAATCTGCATTCGACGAGACGTGTGCCAGAGGGGCCGTAGGATTTTTTCGACGCGACGATACGCGCGGAATCGCACGGATTTGCACAATGATGTCGGAGGTTGTCATGACTATTCTCAATGCGCATCTTGATTAAAACGAAATGCAATACGAAATGTCGAATTTTTTAAATTTTCATTTAGAAAATAGCTCGTGTTATCAATTTAAATTAGCCTTTTTAACGTTATTATAATAATTAAACTAATTAATTATATGTTAAAATAGAATGTAAAATTTTGATAGAAGTAAGCTTACCTTTCTGTTTGTATCCAAAAATAAGATCAATCCATTGATGTAATTGACAGGAAACGAATTCCGATTCCAACGCCTATAAAAGCATTTTCATAGTTTTAAAAACTCCGTATGCATCAACGCAGAATTTTTTACAACATATTTTTAACAGTGTCAAAGAATATATACCATTCGATTAATACGGATAAACTCCTCGGGCGAGGAAGCCCACGGTGGTAGCTCAACGTCACCGACTGAGCTGCCGTCCTCTTGTCTTCCCAGCCGATATCGATTCGTGTTGACGAGCATCTCCGGCAGGAAAAAGAACTCGGGTATCAGTTCCTATAAAAAATTGAAATAAATAAGTTAGATGCTTATATTGATCGATTTTTCTGAACTTAGCTAGGATCCAGTCGCGAACGATTGGACGAAAGTTTACCTTCACGTCGGAGGTGTCACGCTGGCAATTTTTCCAGGACAGCGCGATAGATGAGAAAAGTCTGTTTGGGTGATCGAATTTGCCGCCTTGAAGGGCTAGGAACATAGTGGTCATTGGTTCCTGTAACGACAAATGATTGGATTCGATTAGCTATTTATTTTCAATACGTGAAACTTACGTAACTCAATATAGAGTTTTTGCATAGTTACCGAGAAAAATAACGATAAAAATAAATAATAACACATAATGAATAATATATCTAAAAATTATGTTTACAAAGTAAACTGTACAATACAAAAAACATTAAACTTGAATTCATTCTAAAAATCGAAAGATACATCAAATACAAAATTGCTATTTCAGATCGGAAGCGAACAAAAATTCTCATTTCCCCTATACGCTTTTATGCACTCGATCAAAATAAAGCAGCCGCAGTTGTTCGAGATATCACGAGTGGCGCCGCTGGCATGCGCTGCACCGACGCGCTCCGTTCTCACCTCGAGAGAGCTCGCGACGTCGGCGCTATACTTTGAAGAGCCACTTAGAGACACACACACACTTTGCATGAGGCTTTTTGTGTATATATAAACGGGGGCCTGTCTGTTGAAACCTTTCATCGTCGTCAGTCAGCCAGCTGTCTTCGGCGACAAGCTGCGCAGTTGTACTCGATAATGCATGCTCACAAATCTCGCTTGTTACCGTTCTACTTAATCGCGTAAATTTGTAATCTTTCCGTTGTCAAGTGGTTTTGTTCTACATGCAATTTTACCTACTATAATATGTCTATTTGATTGAATGAAAAATGACATTTTAATAGCGCATATTTTCGGCTTGAAACAATTATAATAATCATTTATTATTATCCATATTGGAAAATATTAATTTTTTTATGAAAGTTCCTAAAACAGACAAAAGTACTCAACACATCTCTTGACAGAGCATTAATAACCGAAATATGAAATAATTAGTAAAAAGCGCAGTCCATTTTTCACGAATTTCAACATCGTTTACGCGGATAAATGAGGCCGAAAAGGCAATTAAGACTGCCTGAAAAGTGAAAAATCGTCGGCAGCATAGAGATGAACGACGGCCTCAGACAAAAAGGAGAACGATTCGCGCGCGTGTGGTGCGAACCGAACTTCCGACCCCAGCGACAACACGAGAAACACGCACTGCACCGCATGAGCAGCTTAATCCCGAGAAAACGGGCCAGTCAACGCGCGCTAAGTCTATTTGGGGCTAAAAGGAAGTGCAGCGCTACGCAGCTCGAGAAGAGAGAGGAGAGCGAAAAGAGAATAAGAGCGTCTCTCTCTCCTCCTGCTCACGCCCCCAAATTAGTGCAAACGGGGAAGCCACTAAATGCGTCGAGCAGATTTACGGTTGGCCGCGTCGACAGCCGAAAGGCGCTTTGAGAGCGTGCGCGAGTGACCGCGCGGGATGATGATGATGATCTTTCGCCGTTGCGAGGAAATTAAGTGACTATCCTGTTACGCGGAGGAGAGCCGCATCACACTGCTCAGCCGTGCGCTCTTGCGCGGATCAAAAGACGGACTGTCCGACTGCAATTACTGCTTATTTGCCGGGCAATTTACCATCGGCCGGTGAGAGGAAATGAGAATTATGTCTATTACACGATTCATAAGTTAGCGCGCGGCCGCTTGAAACAAAGTATTTTCGTAAAGTGCGCCAATTTATGCTTCTGTGATAGGTGTTAGCAGACGTATAAGTAACGACTGATACCATAATAATCGGCCATTGTTGTGCATTTTATAATTTCTCACAAATAAATATAAGATTGGATATACTTACGACTCGAATGAGCCAGTTGAGGACAAACGCCGCGGTAGAGTAGTGCGTTCCATAGTGGAATGGTGGGATACTGTCGTGCTCCCAGCTTTGGAATCGCTCTTCGAAGTAAGCTCTTCTGCTCGGGTTCAGGGCTCCGATGGGCTGTAATAAATGTCGATTGTCAAAAATATAAGAGTCTATTGTATGAAAAGCAGATAGAAAGCTGATTGTTTCAACTGGATTTCGGTAAAATTCTTAATTTACCTTCGATAAATCACGATAATTGCTTGGCAGGCTCAAATCAAGCTCTTTTGTTTCATAGTTGGTTAATACCCACGGGAATACTGGATATTGATTCAGGTCATTGTAGGTTCGTCCTGTACAATGAAAAAGGTATGTGAAATAAATCTTTGACTTATGTATATTTTTTGAATTAAATAGTGATTAATTTTTACAATAAACTGTTAATGAAAATTCTCAGACCATAATATTTTAGAAACGTACGAATAAACTTGTACTCGTAAATCAGGCAAGATCTTTTTTTTCACACTCTATAAATGTTGTAGCTACCGTTTTGGTTAATAAATTAAGAAAAAAACTTTACGTAATTACAGCACGTTTTCAAACTATGGTGAAAAAAAGTCTTTGATAGAAGTCGGCATGTTGATGAGTAATGAAAAATATTTATCATATTCTATCTGCATCTGAAATAGGCTCTGTTGACAGGGCTTTTTAAGATAATTGTTATGTCTCTTGCGAGCAGATATACATTTTCCTCTTAATGAGAGCTCGTACATCATCTATCCACTGCATGAAAGACCATCGGCTCATGCATAATTCGCGGGAAAAACCGGTTGTTAGCCGTTGTAGATCTAGAAAATTGATTAGTGCCGCGCGGCTAGCTATAAACTCGTTTGCGATAAAACGAACCAGTAACACAGAAAATTGTTCACAATATCCATGTCCCAAGCAAATAAACTAGGCATCGTAAAATTATTTTTTATGCATAAGCGCTAAATTATTAAATATAGACAATACTCATTGAATAAAAACTATTCATAAAAAAGATTTATACTCGTAGAAATTCACTAAATTATAAAAGTAATTCAAAGTATCGACATAACTTTTCTAACCAAAGTTAAAATGAAACTAACGTTAACACGTATACGGTATACGTATATAGAAACACCGACCAAGTTTTTGTCGCGCTATTTGCTTTTGTGAGTTTACATTTTTCGTGTAAAAACATAAAAGCAGATTCGTCATGCTTTGCTTTGGTTATTCTGTTTCACTATGGGGCTGCTGCATTTAGTAAGCGCATAAGTCAGAGCGTGACGGCTAATCACTCTTGAAATTGTCACTCCGCGATGTCTCACTCTTGCCGCGCTTGCCCGAACTCGGAATCCCATTCACGATGCATTAACGTAGTCGGCAACATAACAGCCTTTGCGCGCATAACATTCTCGTTTTAACTTCGCCCGACCCAGTTGATTTATTTAATTTTTCTCACTCAGATTTTAGACTAAAATTGTGTAATTTTAGAAACTTTACGTTAAATAATTATTTCACTTGTAATTTTTTTTTCTAATGTTTTCATAAATTTTTTTACTTCCTTCACAATACTTTTTTATTTTTCAAAGACAGCAAACTTTCTTCTTACATCTAAAACTATAAATAAAAAGTTCGTTGACGTCTATAGCAATTGATAAAAGATTTCGCTTCATTTATTATAAAAAGAGTTATTTTGAAAATGTTTGAAAAGAATATAAACTCAAAGTGCACAGCGCATTCTTCGCAATATAAAACATTTTACACGCACGTAAAAACAAAATCCTTGAGGTTAAATAAATTGTCTCCTATAGTATACAACATGGCCGCACTCTTGTCGACGTTCCAAGATAGATTATTTCCATACAGAAGAAGGATTGACCCACCCTCAGGACGAAAATTCGCGTCAAGAATCGTGCCCATAGGTACACAACCACTCCATTATCTACATGTTTGGAAACACATACTCGAGAGTACCACACGCGTCTTACTCGCTATACTTCTCGAGATCAAAGTCACCACTATACTACCATTTTTTTCGGCGAATCTCGGGCGCGCGCTCGCGTGGCACAATGAGCCGCTAAATCAAGCGCGGATCGCGGCGTCAACGCGGTAAATATAATAGAAGAGAGAGGCGGTCACGCATCAAAGCGATAATTAATGGTGGCTTTTCGATGAGCGAGAGCCGGGCAGAACCGAGCCGACGGCGCATTATATATAATCCAGAGAGTAGCTCGCTATTTCCCCCCTCTCTATTTTTATTTTCCGCGCTCGCGCGCCCGCGCTGCCTGTGTTATACGCGAGGACGACGGGTTCGCTCTTCCTTTTTTCTCTCTGCGTGTATAAACACACACACACATACGACCCACGCGCGTGCGCTCGCGTCTCTTCTTTACTGTTAATAATTTCTCGCCGCGGTGGTCCGCCTTCTCTTTCCGGCGCGCGCGGTTTCAATTGCCGCGGATGTGTACAAAAAAGAGGGGGGAGAGAGAGAGAGAGCGCATCGCGATTTTTTATTCGCATTTATTTTCGTGCTTGCTCAACGAGCGCGTCAAGACATTTCTCGAGCTCTCTCTCTCTCCCTCTCTCGCGAGAAAGAGAGAGAATTAATTGGGTGTATCCCTTTCGGTTTAATGGTATATTTGTTTCGAGCGTGTATACGAGAGCGAGACCGCGAAATGCAATCCGCCGTTATTTATTCGTATGAATTAGGAGATTTATTTTTTTCGGCTTTTTTGCTTTATACACGTTCGCTTTATTTTATAGTTGCGAAGATGGAAGTTTATGCGGGGGGGATATACGCATGGGAAAATAAATTGCTGTGGCACAATGATGATGAACGGCTGTTTAATTTATGTATTGTCTTTGTAATTTTTTTTACGGTATCTTATGAATGCTGGTTTGAACAGAAGTTGTTCATAAATATTCAATAGTTATCTATATATAGAAGCTTTAAACTATTGTTTGATATAAATAAATTATAGTAAATCAGTAAATGACTTTTTTTATTTAATATTAGTACATTTTTATCTTTTATTTTTTTGCACAATAAAAGATTTTGTGTTCCTCGGATAGCTGAGGATTATAGTTATTGTTTTTCAGAAGCTTGTGGTGCTTAACTTTTACTTTATCAATAAGTATAACTAAATTCCTTATCGCGTTTAATCATTTGAGGAATTTATATACACTTAATCCGTGCCAGGCGCGATCAAATAAAAAAAGAAACTTTCAAGTCCCGTAAAGGCACTGCACATCGAGTGCAAGTCCTATATCCTTATATACGCGCGAGCAGGTAAAGATCTGTGTGTTGTGTGCTGTGCCGGCTATCGTACGCTCGGCCGAACAATAATTCACCGGCGCAGATACGATCGAAGATGAATGCAAGGACCTGTTGGCAGCTGCGTCTGCTATATGTTATGAGGTTCGCGGTCGCCGCCGCCGCCGCCGAGGGAGAAAAGGATGCGCACGAAAAGGATGAGGTGCCGAGTTCGCTTGCCGCGGGCCTTTTTTCGGGACGCGCGCGCTCGTATGTGTCCTCCTACGAGGCGCGCCGTGTGACTATGGGATCGCTTTTTTGAAGAATCGTCGCGCACAGGCCTCGAGATCTTATCGGATGGCTTGATGTGTGGCGGATTGTGACTTTAAGGCTTTTTTCCCGTGAGAAATGAATTTCTGATTTTGACTAAATTTATAGAAAAGTATGCACTTTTTTATAGACCTCGTTTTGTGATTTGTGTTATGTGGACTCGTTTTTGTTAGAATCAATTCTAATGCTGAAAAGCAGGCTGTCTATATAATTCATTTAAAAAAAATTTACAATTTCTTTTTTATAGAAAAGAATGAATAACAATATCAAATTATCATTTTATTGTTGAGGAGAATAAGAAATATCTATTGAGTATGGTAAATAATGTATGTAAAAAATATCAAGTACACCATACGAGCGATATAATTCCATATATAAATCGATGCATTCATAAATGAAACGATCTTCGATTAATAACAAGGCAGCTGCATAGCGAAAAGAATACTAATTACTCAGAAGGAATCAGTCGACGGCGAGTGGAGCCATTGTTATAATTCACGAGCGCGCGAATTCATTCGGCTGAGAAAGAAAGCAACAAGAAGATCGAAATGCTCGCGAGTACAGCGTATATATACCTGTGCCTTCGTGGCGCCAAGGAGAGAGTTCGCCGCAACCGCCGCCTCCGTCACGGAGGCTATCATATTTACATGAGATTTACTGTCATTAATTTTTAATAAACCAATACCGCGAGGCAAATGCGCGTAAACTCCTCGCGAAGGAGAGCAAAGAGGAGTTGCGAGAGAGAGAGAGAGGGAGAGCGAGGAATCGGAGAGGCAAGAGAAGGAAGAAGAGGAGTAGTGCGATTGATGGTGTCGTAGAAGCGCGTGGGTGGTTGAAAAAAATTATACTGCCAGCTGAGGGAAGAAAAATGTAGGATCAAGCATGAGACTTGTATACAATATTATAGTTGAAATTATATTACAGATGGATTGTTTTAATTAAACTAAATTAATTAGAAAGAGAACTAAAAAAAAAAAACAAAGAGATTTAAATATTTGTTATGGGCCAGAAGATTCATTAACCCTTCAGGGACGAAATTTCAGAAACCGATTTTATAAATAATTTCACATTAAAAAGTATTGAAATCTAGTAGTAAAAAATGGACAAAAAAGAACGGGTTAAGCATTAACTAAAAAGATCAAGGAAATTAAAAATATTAAAGAGTAGAATAGTCGAAAAAAATGGTTCAGCTGATAATAAAAAAAGAAGCTTCAAAGCGAAAGTAGACCGGCTGGTCTTTTAGTATGCTCCACCTTTCGACTCCTCTTCATCTCATCTTCAGCCGCAACTCGCGCGCGCGCATGCATCTACCGCCGCGGGCTATTTATTCGAGCAATTAATATATAACGCTCGTAAATAAAGGCGCGCCGCGGGCGCACGCGTCCCGGCTACGGAAATTCATATAATTACACGTCTCCGTTCATCCGCGTCATTAACGTCCCTCGCGCGTGTGCAGCCTCGTGACCTGTCGTAAAACGCGAGTCGTCTTTTTGCTCGCCCGCGCGGGACGTTATCGCCTGGAATTTCTGCGTTTATACATGGGAGAGACGCGCGAGCCGATGTAACTGTATTGTTGCTTAAACGTCGTATAAATTCGGATCGTTAGGGCCATTTGCACGTGCGGTAATGTACGTATACGATAGGGCTCGAAGAGAATGCTTAATTAAATTTTAAAATCGTTATTGCGAAATGAAGCGGGGAGTATTAAAATCAGAGGAGGATTAAATTAATTAGGGAATAGAATGCTCATCATACACCGAGAAACGTTTATTAGGCTTGTTATAGCGGCTAAAAATGCATAATAAGTGGCTGAGCAAATGTTACAGCTGAATATAACTGTATGGCGAATAATTTGATTAGGCTCAACGAATATGCAAGAATGCTTTGTTTAGGAATTACGAAAAAGTTTTCTTTGACTGCAATTTTGAATAAACTCAAATTTTTATAAGAAACTATTTTGTCTACTCGCGGCTCTATATATTACTCTATATCAATGCACTATAAAATGTCTATCCCCCTATTATAATTTATCCCTAATAGGAACAAACCTAGAAAGCACGTCATGAAAGACCTCGAGCGTCACTCGCTCGTCACCCGATATCTCCCAATCATCGTCGCATCTCGCGGCGAGTCTCCCTAATTACGCCAACGCACCATCCCCCCATAGGCCCGTAATATTAGACTCGCCCGCGGCGGTACACGGACGTCGTGATTTTACGACTATACACTGTCTCGAAAAACAGTCCGTAATACATATATATAGCGTAGCTTCGATATATTACGCGGCGAAGGATCTAGAGACAAAAGGGAGGTAGAGAGAGAGAAGGCCGCAGCCCCTGGGACGGAGGATTACCGTCGGAGCGAGAGAGAGAGAGAGTGGATCGAAAGAGCGCGCGAGTACGTATACGTGCGCCGGGGATTACTCGGGGTTGCCGTAGCCGCCGCCTGATTGAGAACGTCCCTAATGCGCCCCGACAGACTCCATCCGCGCGTGCAGCGCGCCCGCCGCCACAAAAAGCCCCGACGCAGCGCACGCGCGCGCTTCGTATATTCTCTGTGTTTTTCTCTCTCTTTCTGTGTGTGTATGCATTATACGAACAACGACGAGCGTATTCTTGTGTTCTCTTTTTGCCCTATGATTTCTTCAAAATGTAAATAAGGGCCTTAAAAAGCCGGCTACCGAACGCGCGCGGTACGCCGCCGATGTCTTTTTTCCCGTCACGGCCAGGGGGCTTCCTTTTCAGTGGATTCGTGCACTGGTCTTTGCGCTGTGTATTTCAACGAAAAATATAGTTCGTGATGAATATGCAGTTAATATATTTGAATTAATCTGAACTTATAATCTTGAAGGAAAGATACATTTTCCTTACATATAAGTGGTTATGTTTATGAGTATTTTTTAATAAAAATTGAATTACGTAGATAAATAATTCCTTTATAGCAAGAGTAAAAGTTATTTTCTTCCAACATTTTTAATGTATTTTAGTCAAGACAGACTTGCAGTAAAAACTTAATTTTCGATTCTACAAGATATTTTATCTTCTTACAGGGGTGTGTTCTACAGAAGTAACAAAAATTGAACGGTGGTAGATCATTACCTTACCTATAGAGGGTAACTATCTCCT
>UXGD01001845.1:0-30664 GCA_900474315.1 Torymus auratus
CACAAGCGTTACTTTTACCAAATGCTCCATTCCTTAACTGTTAATGCACCTGCATTTGACTGAATTCAAATACATATATTCGTTAACAGTTAAGCCGGCGCATTTGCCTAAAATATTTCTTTCCATCAGTGTTGAGTGGTCGATGATAGGTCGATTTCTGGGTATTTATTATATAAAAAAAGAAGAATATTCACGTGATTAATCACGCATGATAAAAATGGACTAATGAAACAAAAAAGCAGCAATAATTGATAACCAAAGGACGCATCACGAGCCATTACAAACTCAAACCAGCTCTCGATCCTCACTTTTATTTACCTCCCGCCCCTCGATATATTTACACGAGCAACCTTCCGTCCCGTCGCGCACTTTAAAACCTCTTCAAAAAAATCAATATACATATACATACACACACCTCTATACTTCGAGCCTGACATCCGATCACAACGCGAACTCGACACGAGCGCTCTCGTATTAATACAAGCTTCTGCCATCAACGGGCGCGCGTCCGCGAATGATCGATGATGGCATTATAAGCGCGAGCCGCCGCTGAAAAAAAAAACCGGATCGGCGTCGTCGTTTAGCGATCGAGGGATCAGAGGAGAATGCGAAGTCTTTTGGGTGATTGCGTTTGATTTTCAATTTTCTGCCGGGCGTGGAAGCGAGGTAAGAGCCGTAATTAATAGTTTTCGATATAAACATGATAATATCGAGTGTGATTTATGTCAGCGGTGGATTGTTGGGTGTATATTTATAGCCAACGGTTATTGGAGATTTATTAGAGGGATATGTGTAGAAGTTAACGCCGTGCGGTGTCAATTATATTGCGGTTTTAATTTTCTATCGAAGTGGACTGCTATCGCATGGTTTAGCGATTTGTGGAATATCAAATTTCAAAATACTGAAAATTTCATAGTTTGAGTGAAACAAAATAAGGAAAATTCCTTACCAAATCAATAACAATCAATTTTATTTAGCTACGAACTCATAATCGTTCCCGACCAAAAGACACGTCGCGCAGCTCATCCCACGCGTAATTTCCCGAGCGAATCCTCGACGATAAACCGAGTCAGCTGGAAGGCTCCCATCGATAAGGACCATTAACCGGCGCTCTTGCGAAAATTGCATAATGCGCGCCGCCGCTCGCTGCCTTTCTCTATCGCGGCAATTTATCTTGCATGCGCATGTGCACCGCCGCCGCTCTAGCCGTAATGGATTGAACTCGTAATATACTTATTGCTTCCCTCGCGGTTTGCGCAAGTTTCGGCGCGCTCGCGTTCCCACGTTTATTGGTTAAGTATATGTGTATCAATGAAATCGTTGTTTTTAGATTTTATTTCCTAAGGAGTTGTGGAATGTGTGCGTATATATGTGATTGGTATATGCTGGGTGCGAGTGACATATAATTATGTTCTACGTTACCAGATTGTGGGCCGTATTTGAATGGGAAAGAAAGCAATTGCATATAAAGACACGTACCTGAAACAGAAAACCAAACAAGAACAATGTAAAAACCATTAACACAAAATATATAATAGAATAAGTAAAAAAAATTACGGTAGATCACAAATCACCATCGCACCTGCCCCGTACATCCCGACAAATCGTGACATCACCGCGTACTTCAATTTTTCTCTCTCCGTCCTCGCCCGGAGGAATATTTCATAAATCGCGGCAGAAGGGGACCCGACAAGCCGCAGCTTCCGTCGTTGTCGTCGGCGCGCATGAATAATGCAACGGCGAGGAGAAGCGAGGCGCGCGCGTGGGCGGGAATTAAAGCGGCGAGTGTGCGGGTTCCGCTCAGGTGAGAGAGAGAGAGAGTGGACACAGAATCTCGATGATTGCAGTACGAGAGATTTTCGTCACGAAGTGTATTGGGAATACCTATATCTCGGAGGTATAGTTTTCATTAGTGGTAAATGGGTTGGGCGCGAGCGATGTTGATTTAAATAGAACGTGGGGGGTCAACCGCGGGGTATGTAATTAGCAATTAGATGGCGTATACAATGCCGAGTGGCTGATATTACACGGTACGTGTTGCGTATATTGATCGTTTGTATATGATTGGTTATATGGATATTATTTGGAGCTCGGTGTATTGTAACGGCACAGTTGGGGCAATCAACTGTTATTGAAAAATACTAAAAATATAGAATTGGTCGGTTATGATTTCCTTTATTTTTATGAATGAAAGGTGACACTCTTATATTTAACTATAGAAACTATGCCACATGTATAAACTGCAAAATAGTATTTGATGACAGTGTCGATGAGAAAGTAAATGTTGAACGACAGCTTATAAAAAGACTTCTCATTCTCATGAAAAAGCTTTCTGGACAATTCGGATATGTATATAGGTAGTGTCGATATGTCACTGGATGAGAGCAGTATATATAAAAAATTTCAAAATGTCATGCGACCAACAATCTTTATTATTCATATAACGTCCTACATCTGTATTTTTATCCATTACCCATCACCTTATTTAAATAACAACCCGGTCGCTATATTCAAAATTAAAATACCCAGCAACTACCATAAAACAAAACTCACTAACGAACGCAAAATCATTACCGGTTGCGCAAGTCCGACAATAATTTCGATATCATTAATAAATCCATTCGGCAGCGTATTTGCGGAGCGAGTCGTCGCTTCCTCGCGGCTATATACACATATACGCATGTACACGCGTGTAATTATCCGGAGCGAGAGCAGTGGGGGCCTGACAGCGCTATATTATAATGCGCGCAGGCATGTGTGCACGCATGCGCGCGCCATGTGTGTCGTTTGACGAGGTTTACGCGTGCGCACGCGCCCGCTGTTTGTCAAGTTTACTGGCTGCTACAGATTTTTATCGTTTCTGGTTTAGATTTCTTTTTTTTCTTTCTTTAAAAGCTTTTGAGAAAAAAATTGTTGGCCGGTTTTAGTTCGATTATTATTGTCTATGTTTCCAATAATAGAATAAACAGTGGATATAGAATTTGCATATACGACCACACTACAACTTTCGTAAAAAACTATCTCTCGCGCATTCGCGTTTATTTCCACTATTATTCGCACTACCGCGCGTGCGTCTGAATTATGCAACGGGTAGGATTTGCCGATCGAACTCGCCCGGCGGCTAATTGCTATCGGCGTGTATTGCCCGCGAATATATAATACCCTTTCCCGCATTGTGATCGTCAAAGCCAATACGTGCGATGCCATTTGTGTCTCTTTAGTTTTGAAATATATACTGGACCGATGGAAAAAGTGCAGTTGGGTTGGTGAAACTGAGAGAATAATTTAGTCGTTTGAGAGTAGGTATCATGGGTTAAAATGGTCGATAAATTGGTGCGTTAAATTCGGCACTTTTGTTTGAACATTTAACAGGTCAATATTATCCGCGTATCCGACAAAACTGTACTTATCAATCCATTTCAGCTTTCCTCTTCCAACCCTCCACTATTCATAAAAAATATTATCAAACTCAATAATCCACCTTCCCTATTCACTATTCCACACTGCATATCCCCAAAAACGCGCAGACTCGATAACGAGTGCTGAATAATACAATTCGCTGTACCGAAATCCCCCCTTTGAGCTTTGGCTCCCAAAAACGCGACGAATTATGGAACGATAAATTTCTATATACAGCGCGCGCGGAACGTCAATGCAATGGGGATTACCGCGCGTGTATTGTGTCTGTGCCGGAAATGACCGGCCGCCGAATTTTCAATGGATCTGTGTTGGAAAAATCGCGGGACTGTGTGCGCGCTGTTGCGAGGCTGAAATTGCGATTTGTTTATGGGGTGGTTTGTGTAGGGACGTTTTATAGAATTTTGTTTAAGAATTGTTTTTGGAAAAATACGTTACGATGTAGTATAATATTCGTATAAATATGGAGTATTGGAAGTAATTTAATTAATTGTGTAAAATAACGTTAATTAGAACATCTTGTTCGCCCTCGTTCTAGCCAAACGATCCACACAAGATCGACCCCGATACGCCAATTAATAATCACTTATTTCATTCCATTTTCCCCATTTTTTATGCTCCGACAAAAGCCATTACTTTGGCATTCACAACGACTTCCTCAGCCCACCCTCCAACTATCCTCACGAAGACCACTTAAATGCCTACTTCTCCCAATCATCCCCTTCTTAAGAAAAAGCCTAACCCACCATTTTCTCTCCCCACTGATTTCCAGCCCATATAGCTACATCTCAACCCTTCAATTCTCAACCCCATCAGCGTAAAACGGCGAGGAGCGCATGCGCGTATATAATTCAGTTCGAGTGCCGGGAAGTAATTAATGCGAGATATCGCCTGCTTCTTACGTACGTATCTCCTTCTTTTGCTCGCAGCCGATTGTAACCCCTCGGAGAGAGATTCTTCATGTGTGCACAGCGGCTTCGCCCTTCGTGTGTATTTTTACGGACGAGGGATGCGCGCGTAAATTGACTCGGCCCCGAGTGTGCTGATTTCAGCGTCGAGTTAAGAGGGAGCTATGTAAGAGGGGATGGCTGAAGAATTTGTGGCGAGAGCGGTTGAAATGAGTAATTTGAGGTTAACGAGGTGTGAGAGTGTCTATGGGAATTTATATTCTTCGTAGATAGTTAATTTTTCTTGTTTACGATTTTTAATTATTTTAGGTTTATATAGGTTGCTGGTCTGTGTAAATGGACAATTATGTGCTTCGAAGTGTGGCTAAGTATTAATGATATGATAAGCACCTTGTTACCACGTAATATGAATTACTAAATTAGTATATACTGAATTATAATTTCTGAAAGAATTTGCAGAAATCTGTTATTGTAATTTGAAAAACCACTACTCTTATGATTTAAGTTTGATTAAATTAAATAGTACGTAACTATACGGTCATTTAATTTTAATAATATAAAGTAAATATTTGCATAATGTCTTCTTATACATAAAAACCATTGTGATATGACATCGAATTAAAATAAAAAACTTCCGACGTATTTGTCAGCTTCTTGTGGATCAATGTATATGGCTTAACACACGACTCGTTATTTTTACAGACAAAACGAAAAGCCAGCACACCCGAAGCGCCAATCCAAACAAAAATACACTATATTCTCATTGCTTCCTTATAAAACCTTCATATAACCACACCTCCGCCCATTGGCATATTCTCACAGAAACAATTCATCTTCCCAACTAAACGTTTACAACAACTATTAATCCTTGCGCTTCACCATCAATCCGAACATCTCCTTTCCCTCCCCTATATACACATACACACATCTTCCACTCGACCTACCTCCATGACACCCTGGCTCCTCGCCCAATACACATAAGTACACACACGACGGCGTCGTATCGACGTGCAAGGTCCTTCACCCCGTGCGCTACTAAAGCTCGCCCCCGCGCTCATAGCAGGTAAGTACGCGCGCGGTATAATGCAATTGCCGGCTTTACGCGCCGCTGCGCGAAGATAGGAGAAGCGCATGTACACACGGACGTGCAGGTATCGCGCGCGGTGCAGGTTGTGTCTTCTTGGTGAGTGCGGAGAGAGAGAGGGAGATTGCTGTGAACTAAGATATTGCTGACGAAGTCGAAGAGAATGGCTGTAGAATGTATGTCAACAGTATTCGTTGATATATTGAAGGTAATTTCAATATTATAAAATTATCAGATTAAAATTAATATAATCAATATCTTAATTTTGTAAATAACTTAAGTAAACCCTTACTACTCCCCTGTTATTATCTAATACAGATAGTATAAGGTCGCAATCAGTCAACGGCTAGACCCACTTAATTTTCAAAACAAACATCAAAATTATATCTTCTGCACATACAAACCCTTGTACCAATACAACCAGCGCTTCCCCCGAAATTGAATCCCAGCAAACGACGCACCTCCGTATACATTATTTACCTACTCGCCTTGATTCCAGATCAAAACGATTACAGCGTCGCGCGCATATATACATATACGTTCGTATATACACCCCAATTCATTGGGCGAGTCGTTTGAAGTCCAGTCCCGAAAGGGAGCCAGCGCGCACTAATCCCGAAAGGGTTGCCATGCGCGTGCCGAGGATAAACGCTCGAGCGATTTCGCTTCTGTCAGGGACACGCGCGCATGTGACGAATTTAATAAAGATTGCGCGCGGCGTATGATCTGCGGCTCGAATGCAAATGAAGCGAAGGGATGAGTGAGTATAGTGTGTGTGTGCGTGTGTGAAAGTTTGTTCTCGTAAATATATGGTTTTTTGGGCTCGGACGAATGTTTCCAGGAGCCCGAGCAGTTTGGTGAATCGTCCTTCTCTGGAATAATAGAAAAGGCAGGTTTTCGTTTCGGAAGGTTAAAGCTATGGTAATGACCCTCGGTCTCGTATACATTATGTAAGAGGCTACTGTTGTGAAAATACAGTGTCCTGGAAAACCTTCCGAATTTCCGGAAATGTTTATGTTTTCATTTCTCTCCTTTACAATGTATTTTGTGTAAAATCGACTTTGACTCCTTTGTTTCGATTCATCGCCTGCACCTCTCCACTTATACGAATCGCGATAAGCTAAACACAGAGCGGCCGTAGTAATTTCAACACCAGCTTCAAAACATTAACACAATCCATTACCACCTCGCGATCGATCTACGAACCCTCACCCACCCACCCAGATCAGGCGACCGATAACCGGCCGAACAAAGCGCGCGTATCTCGCCGCGAAAGGATTCAGCTCTGAGCATCCTCCGCCAGAAAAAAGAGGGAAAGAGAGACTATCCTTCTCCGTTCGTTTGGGCCGCCCGGGTAATTGCACCGTGCCAAGGCCGACAGCTGATGCCAGCACAGCTGTGGCTGGCAGGAGGGAGACGACGAAGAAGTGTGGAAGGAGGAGAGAGAGTATCTATATATGCGATTTCTTTGAAAGTGACGCTATCCTGTATTATATGTATAGGATTATGGCTGTATGTCGTCGTGCAGTCTTTGGACGGGCGGTTTATCTGGTGTCGAGATGATCGATAAAGCAGGGCTTTGATAAGCTCTACATAAATTATGTAAAGGTGAACTTGTTATGATCAAGAGTCGCCTTTCTTATTCACTTGTTTCTCAAAAGAGAAGGAGGAAAAGGACGAGCGCGCAGGTGTCGGGACGAAAAATCATAGGTTGTATAAGCGCGACCGTTGACTATAGGAGGCGGAGAAAAAAATGTTGACGGCAGATGGTTAAAAAGTCGAACTAACCCTGTAAGAGAAGAGCCATCGTGATCCTTGGAATTTAAGAACCACGTCTTTTGAATTAGAACTCAATTTTTTTATTTCTTCACTGCGTTTTATAATTTCGCATCGCGTCAATTCGATTATTACCATATACGCATCATCCAACGAAAAATAGAATAAAAATTTCTACACCTATTCAATGACCCTACAGCGCTAGGCTATACGAAGCCACGATTCATCATCCTAATTCACTTGGAAATAGCGCGGCCAGAAAGTATTAATCACCGCGACGCTGCACAAACTAAATACTTATATATCCTCTCTCTCTCTCTGCGTCCTACAAAACGAACTTCCAGCGAAGCTCCTCAATAGGCGCATATATATACCTCCATCAAACCCCTCCATCGTCCTTTTCAACCTCAGAGAAAATATATATATCAACGCGATAAATCTCGCTTAGGCTTCGATAAATAAAGAAGAAGAAAAAACGCATCTCTCCTCTTTGTACGCGCGAACGCGAGTCACGGCGCGAGCGTTGACATTCCGAAATCCACGTGCATTCTTCGTTCCTCTTATACCTCACACACACACACACGCGCGCGTGAGCTCGTCCCATTGTCAAACCAGTTTTCTTCCTCGCTTTATCTCGCACGGCCTCTCCTTCTTTTTCGGCCCGCGGGCCTCGCCTCGGATTCTTCCTTTGACTTCGCGCTTTTTACTATTTCACGACTGCGCGAAAGACTTTCGATCGGGACTGCGGGTATCGGTTGAGGGGAAAAGGGTATATGTATAGAAGGCGAGTGATAAAGGTATATATAGACGGATAGGTTTCGGGTCGTAGAAGGAATTTCGAATAAAGGAGTGTATATTTTCGTTGGGGCTCTTAGAATATTCTTTGCAAGATTTATCTTCCTATAAAAAACTATTCGTATAAAAAGATACAATATTCTAAGCCGCATTCGCAATAGTTTGACCTCCATTCTAAACATTCCTATATAGCATAGACAGCCATCGCAAGTTCTCGCAATACACATAAACAATAAAACCAATTTTACAGCCGGCCCCTCCAGCTCACGATATCTTTCGTACAGTTATACCAAAACTCCTAGGTAAGCGCTGCAGGTGCAACCGAGGATTTAGGCAGTAAAGCCGCGCGGCCAGCGTCGAGAGGAGGAGCCCCGCGCTGCTGCTGCTGCATTGTTTTTACGACTCGTCGAGAGGTGAAAGCTCCCCAAGAGATTTTATTGTCCGTCGAGCCCCGTTGCTGCTGTCGGTGAAATTGACCGCGGGGATATGATAGAAGTCGAAGTTTGCGCGAGATGCGCGTTTCGCAATGTATAATTGACGTTTAGATGACGGCTATGTTTGCGTTATGTACGCGATAGCGCGATGATTTATGAAGATTGAGGTGCAGGAATATAAAAGTCCCGTAGACCGTTGCAACTACTTACAAACTACGTACATATTACTTTTGTTAAGATACCATCACTTTTTTAAAAGGGGATATTAGGGCTGCACGAGTGCAAGATATACTTATATTGTCTCGCTCTTGTAAATTCTTGAAAATTTCTCTCTTGTCTTGGTCTCTTCTGTCAATATGAAAAGTATTATCGTCTTGTCTTGAAACTCTTGTTCATATTGGATTTACGCAGACATACGTAGAATACGAAGTTCACGTAGAAGAGGAAGGCATACAGACGTAAAATAGTAAGTTTTTTAAAAATTAACTTGTTCACTGTCGCACGTCACCGTAGATCCCCTTTTTTGCAAGGACCTTGTGCACCCTCTGAATATTTGGATTTTAGACTTTTTTAAATGATTCACTGTTAAAAATGTCCTTTAATTTAATAAACTTTAAAGTTACAAATGTTACTGAATTTTAAGAATAATTTAACTGAACATGATTTTATTTACAAGTTCCCTAGGTTTAATACAAAAACAATAAAATTTCGGCATAAGTATAAATAAATCCCAAATTTGAAATTTGATTTTTCCCGCCATATACCTATGTGTCGCCAGCCAGAGTCTAGTTCGCGCGCCGTCACTAGGCGGCGGACCCCCTCCCTGTGGCTTCACGTACCTAAGTATGCCGGCTCGAGGATATATAGGAGTGCCGGATTATCTCGCCAGCCTTTATGACTTGAACATTTCGTTAAAGATGATTATTGTCTTGAATATCGAGGCAATACAATATCAAGATTAATCTTGCTACATCGTGCAGCCCTACGATCTGATACCGAACTCCGATATGATTTTCTCTACGCTCGCATCTTTTGTCAAATTGTGCTTCTCCCCGGCCATTAATAACAAATCTCACCGTTCCTAACAATCTATTGTTTACACTGGAAAAAAAATTTCAATCCTACCGCCCACGCAGTACGCACCTCTCGCTAACCGCACTACGCGGCCATCATTATCTCGTGCTTGAATTCGCAAACGATCGACGGTAGTATAATGCGCCGCAGAGCACGTGAAATCGGGTTAACGCGCGCCGACGTTAATGAATGCGAGATGTGTGCAGCCTCGCGGAATTCGATTGTAGAAGCTGTACAGCGGCGCTGAGACCCCGAGCAAAGGGCTGTTACGCGGTTGGTCGGAGTATATACGAGCGGATTGAATCGATGGGTTGGTTATGTACAAAGGGCCGGGGATATGTAATACATATAGCGGGTCGATTTAGGTTGTCTAAACTCGACGTAAAGAAACATAGTCTTAGAGAAAAACATAGCGTGTCTAGCGTGTATTTAAAAGCCGGCTCCGTGCAAAAAAGAAACCGTAGTTTTTAGAAAATACCTTCGCCTGGAGAGCACGTATAACAGCCACGTAATCGCAGCACTTCGCAGAAGCCATTGCCCGGAGGAGAGCGAGAACGCGCGTTTCTAATTTACTTCGGCGCTCGGGGAGAGAGAAGAAGTGGAAACGTGATGCTATCTTCGCAAAGTTATACGGAAGATGGCTGCAAAGTCGCGTGTGATCTCGGTTTAGTCGTTTTGGGGAGTGCGTTACGGGTAATGGGGACTTTTATTTTTCAGAGGGTTAAGTTGATAGAATTAGTGCACGGCAAAGGTTTGTGTTTTTTCTATAGCGATGGGCTGATCTATTTATTGTTTCATGTGCTGTAGAAATTAGTCTTATAGCAATCCTACGGTTATTTTCGTTCCTGTTCACTTCTATTTTTGTATTTCCGACTATATACCTTTTACTTTACTCTTCGCCTAATCCTCTCTCCCACTTCAACAAGCCAACAAAATACGCGCATCCACAAATAACCCTCAGCTCCTACTCAGCACACATAATTTTCCTCGCAAACACAATTCACTCTTCGCCTCGGAGCTCAAAAAGCCGCGTACAATATAACCCCTTGTCGATTTTTCGCCGACGTATAACGTCTCTCGAAAACGAATCCCCCAATTTAACGTCTTCTCCATTGTTATACACGCGCGCGCAACGGGAAAGAGGATATATTCCTCCTTTTGTCGTCGCGGTATAAGTCGCAGAAGCGAGGAAATCGTTTGAGAGACGCGAGAAGCGTAGATAGGGATGGTTTCGCAAGAGTAAGTATCGCGGGAGAAGTTTACTAAGGGAGTGGAAGGAGGAGGAAAGACGTGTTGAAATGGGATATGCGTTTGTTTCGAGCCAGTTTAAGGAGGTGTGGAGTCGTTATGTTCAAAGCAGTTTATGGAAATATCCAGACTGCTATAAGGATTGGTCTTATTTACATTTTATCTCAATATATTCACAAAATGCATTCATATACTACATCGTAACATTTCTAATTTCTGTCTATCACTTATTTTATAATAGTTTATGCTACTCTAGCATTTTCTCACCTAAAGATCTATCCCAAAAAACAACCCCTTCCCCTTCCCACTCATCAAAGAAAAAAAAATTCGCATACCCTCGCTAACTTTCTCATCTCGTCTCTCTCACCTGTCGCTAAAGTAGGCCACCCCGAGTGTGTGTACCGCGCGGTCTCGCGTCCCTTCCGTCCGACCCTCGGTCGTTATCTCGGCGAGGCGTACTGGCAGCTCGCCTATGCAAATTGGGAAAGAGTTCGGGAGTCGGTAGATGAGTGTTTTCCAGGTTAGCGAGGTGAGCGGGTAAGAGTTAAGAGTGTGTGTGGTGATTTCGGAAAAGACTGCTGTTATGGAGAGCCAATCGGGGTTAGTATGGTGAGAGGAAAATTCGAGCGAAATTATACGTTTACTAAAAATACTGGGAATTATAGGATAGTTCTTTTTAATGAAAAGTGTGCTAATTAATTGATTTAATTAATTACTGCGCAGTTCTGCATTGAGAAATGAATAAACACGTAGCCTACTCTAATATACCAAATGAATATCTGATAACTAATTAATGTATATCGATCACCAATAATTTGGCACATTACTCCATCCAATCAAGTTCCCATTATTTCAATTATACCTACTCAATTCGACCGCCTACTGCAGTCGAATACTTCCACGTCAACTAATTTACAATCAACTTCCCTATACACACCCTCTCCCCATATACACTTATATCCCTCAAAACCACTAAACACCAATTACCTATCTCAAACACACACATACATACACAGAGATTTCGCCGAACCCCGGAAAAGCTGACACATGGCACGCGCACGACAGGTGAATCGTTATCGGCCACGGTAGATAGCTATATCTCCGTCGCACGTTTGCTGCTCGCACGATTAGATTACGAAGCGGCGGCGTGTGTAGAACCGACGAAAACTATATTACACAGGTGGGGTCACGAAACTCGGGACGTCGTCGATGACGACGAAGCGATCGATGGAGCGAACGATGTATCGGAGGAGGAGAACGCCCGGCGAATGCATAATGGAGGAAAATAATGAGGCGGCCCGGGCTCGCATTGTGTTTCGCGTATTGGAATTGCGTGTTGTTTTTTTTATAGGTGGTCGGTGATGGAGCGGGTTTATTTTTGTAATTATCTGGAATGATTGGATTTTTGAGAAGGGAGTAATGGTATATACCTACAATGTCGATACCTTATATATGTATATATAAAATGTAATTATAAAACTTTTATAATGTAATTATAAAACTTTTCGCGTTACACTACTATAAACATTGAAATAAACTTATATGTTTATGTACGATTTTCGATTCTATGATGTATTTATATGTAGAGATGACTCTCTATTACCTCAACATTTCGATAACGAACAAAACATCATCCCATACTTACAATTACAACCGAACAATGCTGCACCTCGGAGACTACTTCGCTCGAGACCTACCTGCGCCCACTGCATATACACGTGTGAGAACCCGCGAGCGCAAAAAAACGGCGGAGCGGAAAAAAGAGCCGAGGGTAAAAACCGAAATTAAAAAACGCCATTATAGTCAAGTTGGGAGAGGAAGCTACGGCAAAATGAGCTTCGTTCCTCCTCATCCTCTCTCTCGTTCCTTCATTTCGCTTCATTTTCCCGTCCGCTCACGTCCAAGGTGAAGTTTTACATTGTCATCTCAGTAAATATAGATGTAAAAAGTATAATTTTGCGAGAGAACGACTGGAAATTATTAATTGGCTTCTAGAAGTGTATTGTTGTCATTTATTATAGATGAAGTGCGTGCATTATATACTTATGACTTATTCTATACAATGTAATCTACTACTGCAGCACCAAAAACCTACACACATTAATTTAAAGCGCGATGCACGAGCCGAGATTATCAACTTCCGGGAAAACGCTATCTTTGACGCGCCGATGCACGAAACGATATTGCGCCCGCCGCGTAAAGGCTTTATTACACGCGCGCGTGCGCTCCTTTTTATCGCTACGAACGCTGGGCAACTTTGTCGGGTTATGTCCGCGCGGCGTGTGTTGGGATTTTAGCAGATTTTTATCCGAAGGTTTTGCAGGCACGCGTGTGGTGTGATTAGAGGTGAGCATGTGTGGGTGAAGGGTTTTCGAGGTGACAGTAAAGGGGAAGATTAATTGTAAAGGAATTTGTTCAATTGATGGTTTTTTGCATTCGATTTACGTACGCATCGATCGCATGGTTATAATATTAAAGTTTGGATCTAATTGATGTAATAAATCTCGTATAAAGTATAATTTTAATAAAAATCTATTCACTCTAAAAGCTAATAAACTAAATTACATTATAATAACAAAAAAAACATAAAGTCATATCTCGTATGCACTCATTTACGAACCTTATAGATAAACGTATTTAAACAACATCTATTGCGCTCTCAAAAAACTTTTCACCGAGTTATCTCGCTAAAACAGCACCTGTGGGGGTTACGTAAAGTTGGCGTGTGGTATAACCGATGTCCCTTTGAAATCGAGTCGCTGATGCGAATGGACGACGCGCATCGCTGCGTTCGGCTTTTTGCCGTCTGAAAATGGCCGCTCTCGGATGTTTATGCCTCGGTCGCGTGCAGTCTTCCCATTAAAAATATTTCGAATTAACTTATTTCCATGATAATTTACCATTTCGCATTTTCCCAATTCTCCATGCCCTTTTAATCAACGAATCCCAAACTCTACTCATTAACAAACTACCCGATAAACCAGTACCGCAGGCACTGCACCGACGTTTTATTATCGCTTATTACGCCTACATTACACGCACTCCGGTCACGCTGTGACAACAATACACGCGTACGTATAACTCTCTCTCTGTACGCGCGCGCTAATTGCCACGCTCGATGGCGTCGCTGATTTGGATTGATGACTGCGCGCTCAGGCAGGTACATACACACGTGCTCCGATGAAATTTCGTGAAATTCGCAGCGGGGAAATTGCGATGATCAAGGTAGACGCGATTGCAGTTACATGAGGATAATGGGCCTGAAAATATGATGTATGGGGCTGTAGAGATGCCTCGAGGTGCGTAAAGGAGTGTGGGTTGTATGGTTCGCGGGTAAATCAGGATGAAGTAGTTGTCATTGCGTTATCTGTAGATTTATTCTGATTTTACTTATAAGCAGTACGCTCTAAATTTCGTATCAGTGGAATTCACTGAATATCAGTTTATAAAAGTATACCGAATCAACTGAAATTTACAGTGAAAGTTAAAATTTCACTGAAATATTAGTTGATTTAGTATACTTATAACTGGATTTTCAGTGAATTTCACTGATTCAAATTTAGAGAGTAAATGATAACGTAAACGCTCTTTAGTGAAAATTACTTACAATTAGTTTATGCAAAATATAATTAGAACAGAATCGTCGCGATGTAAGTGAACTCATTCACTAAATATTAAGTTTGCATATAGATACTTTGTTTAATTGAATATAAGCTGTATTTACAAGACGATCACGAGCTCTACAACATCTTCGACTAATAACATTACCCTTTAACACAAAAAAAGAATGACCAACAAATTTTCCATATCATTCATCCATTTCCTCTACCCCGCACCTTTCCTACAGTTCAACGCCCTCCAAAAAACCAACCCACCAAGAAAAAAAAACCCTACGCACAGCGCCGTATACCAGCACACCCACACGCCTCCCGGAGCGTCACGACAACGAGCGTTTATTTCCATCCTCGTGCTATATACTCGCGCGCGAGCTGCTACTCCCAACCCCACGGGGAGTTGGTCCGCCGCCGCCGCGCGCGCCTCGCTCTCCCCGGCGGCCGATCGATTTTCTAACGAGGCTCGTTTGAGCGCGGAATAGCCCTACGCCGGTTGTGACGTCGCGCGATTATGACTGAGAGGATGATTGTTTTTGTACGTTACCGGCTGGCCGTGCGATAGAAATGGTATTGGAACGTACCTGGAACAGAAAAAAAGAACGGTTGGTTAGAGATTAAGTGTGGTTCAATATAGTGATGATTGGTGTATGAGTTGGCTATAGGTGTAATGTACGTTTTTAAGAGCAGAGAGGCTAAATTTCATGTTTATCTGCTTAATTACAGACGGCGAGTTTACATTAAGAATAATTATCCACTTTGAAACAGGTTTAATCCACATTTTTCAACCCCCCACAGTAATTCTTCACCCGCCCCAACTAATCTTTTCACTCCGTGTACAACATGCTATATTACAGTCACGCGCTTCATCTACACATCAAAGTGTCATTTGTAGATGTCGAATCATCATCATCCTCGGCAATTCGGGACCCGCATGTACGTACATACACGCGGACAGAATGCGCGGAAATTAAGCCTGACAGGCCGTCGGCGCCGAAAACGATGTTACACGCATGCACACATCTCGCGCGTGTACTAAAAGTGACGCGCGGACATGGAAAAGATTAACTATACAGCGCGCGCCCGCATTATTCTCGTGCCACTGGGCGTGCACGAAAGCGAATTGAATTTGTCTGACGTTCGGCGGAATGGTTTTTAAAATGCTAGAATATTTTACATTTTTATATCAAAAATCGCGTTGGTTTCAACTCTTACATCACGAGTTAACAATTCCATCGAGAAAATGTATGTTTTTGTTTTTCTAAAAATAAAATAACAGCTGATCGATACACACTTTTCTATCTATATATCCGCATTGTCCTTAAGAACCAATCTAATTTCAACCCGTCCTCCGGCGGCTGTTTTCCCGGCGATCAGACCACCCCACGCGTGTATCATGCGGCGAAATCCCATCATCGGCGCTATTTGCCTCGGCAATGATAAAGGCTCTCTCTGCAACGGAGTTTATTAAGTCGTGTCGCTTTAATGCGCCAAGAGAGGAGCACCGCGTATATATATACACAACCCTTTCTCGCCTGTGGGGGAGGAGCTTGCTCCGCAAGTTTCCCTCGAAGTCGTTCCGAGCCGCTGACTTGGGCTCGCGACTACGTCTTGAGGAGCCTGATTGCGTTTTCGGGAAAGCGCGGGTTTTTTGGGTAATGTAAGCTGGACTATGATAGTTAATAAGAGGTGACGTTTGCGTTCCCATTGAATGCTAGTTTTGGGTTCGCATGCGTACGTACGGATAATATGAATCTTCCAATTACATACATCCTGTGCATTAGTTCAAATCGTACGTCCCTTTACGCTATATTACAACCCACTTGGAAACCGTCGTTTAACAAACTTCCAGCGTCTCTTAACTGCCGAACCTCTATTAATCCACCCGTAACTTAAGGGATCCACGGATCTATTACCCTCCCGCACCTCTCAATTAAAATCCGCACCAACTCCAGTTCTAACCTTCTTCTTCTTCCTCTCTATCTTACCTATCTCTCCTCATCCCTCGTCACACATCTTACTCGCTCGACCTACAATAATACCCTCGCGACAAAAGTGTAGTATAAAGTCCGCATTCACAGCTGCCGCGCTACACACACCCACCCTTTTCATCCCCTGTGCTCACTCGTCGAAAAAAAAACACGTATAAAACTTTATTGTCCCTTGTATAGTAGCTCTCGCGGACGCTTACCTTCGGCCTGACGCTTCTCTTCTTCTTCTTCTTCTATCTGCGCACAAAGACCTCGAAAGGAAGAAAAAAATGCTTATCTAGCCGATCCGGACATCAAAGCCACGCACGCGCATGCGCTATACAGACAAGACGTGTTCGTTCGCCCTCTTTCTCGCGAGATCAAAGAGGGCGGCGATAGAACTCTCTGCCCTCACTTTCTTAGAGAATATAGGTGTAGCGTTATTTCCCGACGGCACTTACCGGAATTAGGCTCCCGGACGGAGAACTTGAGGCCGTTAGGTAAACTTTGATTCGAAGGGGTGAAGTAATTTCATGAGTTTGGAGTTTTTGCACGTTGATGGTAAGAGTTGGTCTTTGTTTGGTGCGGATTTCGCGCTGGATTTGTATTTAGAATGGAAATGCACGCGGAGTTGGGCGATTTTCTGTTGGAGGGAGCTGAGTGCGCGGATTAGTATGGATATAGAGAACAAGCGAAATTGTTATAAGTATGTATAAAGCTATTGGTTTGGGTGTAGTAGAATGAATTTCAACTTTGTGATGTGTTGTTGTCATATTGAGAATTTGGGTTGCAAGTATTTCAATATTGAATGTGACATGCTATGTATTATTCAAATATCGATCGTATCAAGCGAAGAGTCGAATAAAAATAATTTGACAAGTCATTTAATGGAAAATGATGAGTTCTTTACAAATACAGAAAAATATTAATAATTTAATCACACTGTTTATATCCAACAACACCTTTTCAATAAGTAAATTCAATAAATAACCTTATACGTTGCACATAATTTGAATATATTTCACTATATATATTAACCAAGAAAAAACAACATATCAAAAAACCCGATTACGCAACAACCTACTCAACGCACATCCCACATGCGCCTAAAAATTTTTCCTCCAATCCTTCACTTTCGCAACGTAACCCCGCGAAAGCTTGCGAAACGCCGGGGCAAAGAGATTTACGCCCGAGCGTCGCGATAAACTTAATTAGCATGCGCGCTCAGCTGACCTCTCCGCTCTCGCGCGCTAAACGCGAAATTGCCCCGATCCGCGAGATTTAAGACTGCGCGGATGTACCGTTGGGAAAGGCGCACACAGAAAGATAGTATGTGCATGTGTGTTTGCATAGAGACACGCGCAGCGAGGCTGGATTTACGGCCGCGGTAAAAGTCGACACGCGTACATGGAAAAACAGTGAGAGGCTTTATAGAGAAATTGTTTATCGGAAGATACGCACGTATACATATAGTATAGTTGTTGTCGGTATATTATATACATGGGTTGGAGAAAGGATTTTCAGGTGTTAGAGGAAGATACAGGCCAGCTGGTATTGAGAAATTAAGCGAAGATTTCTTCGAGCACCAGTCTATAAATAAAATCGCCGATCGAAGGTAACTTTACAGCCTGGCCACAGCCTGAATCACATAACGTATATACCCCGCGTGTATACCCGACACAATACCATACTGTAACTCTACCATCTATCCGCCATCAATATATCCTCTCTCCCGCTTACGTCGCAAGCTCGCCATCCTTATATACACGACGCGAAAAAAAGATGCAGCCGCAGCCACGACGTTTACGCTTCTCTCTCTCTGCAGCCCCGTCGTAAACCCTATATATACCGAAGACAAGCGACAGGTAAGGTGCCGGGGCGCACGCGCGTAAACCGCGATAAAGCGCCGTATTTATCGTCGCGGAGTAAATTGAAAGTTGCCTTTTGTTCCTTCCACGCCCGCGCGTGTGGTGTCGATGATGAAGCGAACGCGAGGTTTATCGTTTAATCCCCATCGACGCGCATGATAATGCCATGGCTTTAGCATATATATTGCGTGCTAAGGTGTGGAGAACGACAGAGGGAGTCTGTATATTTCCTGAAATAAAGGGAGCTAAGTATATATAGTAATATGCGATGGTTTGGGATTTTGTTGATGCAGAGGACGGTTCTGAGCAAAGTAATATAACGACCGCGAATTGGTTGACAAGATTTTATTATCATTTGACATAAACCTGCAGAACTATAATCATGTATCATCATAAATTGAAAAATGATGGCCGCAATTAAACGGTTTACTACGCAGCTCATTTTCCATTTTCGCAAAACTATAATGCTTAATCCTAACTCACCGACCGCAAAAACATCTCCCACACACACACGCGTATGCGTTAACCTTCGATCCACCGCAGCGTGCAGCATCTTCCAGCAACGAAAAACCTGCGTCGTCCTCTTATCTATAAACACGACGCGCGGCTTTACGGCCACCTACGCCCGCGCGCGTAAACGTCAAGGCTTTCTTACGTTATAGCACAAGGGACTTTTTGTCGCCGATGCAATTTCGCGAGACGGCGACGCTGGCGCTCGTGAAGCGCGGTTGCTTCGAGAATAATGTGTTTGTAGAGTGGTACGAAGCGAACGGGGAGACGGGAAAGTTGTGGTTGTAATGGGAGTGGTATAAAAATATAGTTTTCACGCAAATTTTAGATGATATTCATGTGTTCGCTAATTCTTGCTAAAAATTTACACGATTCCAATAGGCGCCAGTCGGAGTAACATTTCTCTGCCCCTAATACATCGTTATCCGTCTCATAAACCATTCCTAACAATACCACAGTATAAAAAAAACAATCAACAAGTTCTACACAATACATCGTGAATCAGCGCGAGAATATTCGCTACTGCAGCCTTCATCGCATATACGTGCGCGTACATCCGAGAATCCGGAATCCTCGTCGAGGTAACAAAGCATCGCGACATTGATTCCGCTTTGAAAACAACGAGTATATAGCGTGGATCCGCTCGGTCGGCCATGCATGCGCGCATAGCACGGGAAAAGTGCATTTTCCGCGCGCAAGGCCGCGTGCGTACGTGCGCGTCTTACGTAACGCAATACGCGTGCGTGTAAGTAGCGAGCTAGCGAGGTTGCCTGTGCACGGATTGGAAATGTGTGTTATATGACAATGATTAGGTGATATATCGTTGGGAAAAATATTTAGTATTTTGTAAAGAGAGAGATGTTTTTTTGTTTTTTTAATAGGACCTCGAAATTTCCAGGAAATTTGAAAATTAAGCTACACCATAAAATTATATATTTTCTAAGTGTGCTCTACTTAACAACCGCTCCACGACATGCACTTTCTAATATATCATAATACATAGCACCTCCAGTAGTTTACAGCCAGTGCATTTTTCAGCTTCACCTACCTCGAAAATTTATCGCTCGCCTAACGAAATCCCAAATACTCTCCTATAACTGTGCACGCTGCGAGTACCGTATTATACAAATATCAAAGGAAAATCATTAGCGCGCGTAGATCGTCTCTCTCTCGGACTCTCCGCGAAGTAAATCATCCTGCAGCAAGTTTCGAAACGCGCAGGTTATCCCAATGCAAATGCGACTATATACACTCGCGACGCGTATAATCATTAGAGACTCTCTATACGTGCCTTTCAGACTCGCGCGAAAAGTCGGGACGAGGTAATGAGCTGAGCGCGTCGAGCGATGTATATATTCACGCTTACAGGTGTAAACGACGCGCGCGTCTTTCTTCTCGTGTACTGCGATGTATACTCACTGCGAGTCCGTACGGCAAAGGCAAACAAAAAGCGAGAGAGAGAGAGAGAGAGAGAGGCTCACGCTGCAGGGATATATAATTAAATCGCGCTGCATGAATTATTCAGTCGAGGTGGACGTTTTTGTCATATTTTTCGCGCGTCGATTGAAGAGCGGGTTCGATAAGTCGCGGCGCTGCTTTAATTAAGAAGCGATAACGAGGTGCTCGAAGCGGCTTCGTCGCTTTCTTCGCGCTGAAAAATCGCCGATTGGATTATCGGTAATTATATACTGAAATTAACTCGAGCCTCGGTAGTTCAAAGGAACCATCATCCAAAGTATCTTCATTACCACTATAAAAAAACCTTCGTTTTGTCCTTTTCATACGAATAATTCGTACGATTAATCTGAACGCTGGCCGCGCTGTACGCGGCGATTAGAACCGTCCTTATACACTATACTGCTTATCGGCACACGCGGCTTTTTACGAGCGGGTTCTCGCGTGCCGATAAAGCCTTGGTGTGTATATGTATACTCACAGTTCCGCGTGCAAAAGTTGGACGAGTATGTATAGCCTTGGGATCGAGGTGCTCACACACGTATTTTCGGCGACTGTATTAATTTAATAAGCGGCAGGTTGTTAAGGAGTGCAAATACAGTTCAAGAGGGGAACCTTGGCCAGAGGCAAAGAATTGAGGTCGACAATAATGCTACCGGGAATTGACGCCTCTATGTCGCATACGCTCGTGACGTAAGAGAGATGTGTACGTGAAGTTCGTATTCGGTCGTATACGCACTGATCCCCGGCAATTAAAATGAAGTTAATCATCATTATTAGAAATTTACTGTCTGTATCGCTTTGATAATTATTGAGTTCAATTTTACTTTAGCATGGGAATGTTAGTTTAAAATTTATACTCATAATTTGACTAATTTTCCTTATTCCGAATAAGTTTTAACTACAGCACAGAGTAATTTTAAACCGTAATTTACTAATTTTCTAAATTGTTAAATGTAAGTTGGCAAAAAACAAAACTTATTCCACTTGCTCGCGGCTAAGAATAGAAAACAACGAAAATTAATATTAATAAGTCGACGCGCGATAAGGAATTCCCCAGAAGCGTGTAAAAATAGAGAGACGACAAATGGCCGGGTAAAGTGATTTTCATAAAAACTGGCGTATACAAAACATTTCTTATACATCATATACTTTTGTTACTTTAGCCCTATTACGGGCATAGAAAGCACTTATTCTTTTCAACAACAATCGCAACTTTCTTCATTCACATGATGAACCCTGTCTCCCATTATCAAAAACATTGCAAAACATTCATTTCTACGCCGACTGGCCCCTCCCCGACCTAAACACCCCATTACTCCCTTCATCAGCGCGCGCGCGCGTTCGCTTCCGAACGATGCTTTATGATAATTCCGAGCGACTGCAATTCGCCGGGAGCCTCGTTTTTTACGACGCCCTTTACGCGTGGCGCGTGCGCGCGCCTCGTTGCTCTTTACTGTTATGGCCTCCGAAAAGCCGTGAGAGGGGAACGGCATGGAGAGAAAGAGAGAGTGAGCGAGTGATGGTATACGGGAGGTAGGGGAGAGAAAGGGGCAGGGAGGATAAAGAAATTTGTTTATTGGTTGAGGTAGGTTTTGTGGATTTATTGTTGTCGTTGTATCTGTATAGTTGCTTAATTGGTAGAAAAATGTCAAAATTTATATTAGTATTATAAATTTATATTCTGTTATATATTTCAATTGGAAAATATGGATAACCTTTCGTACACAAAAACTAAAGAAATCATAACACTTATGTCGCTACAATCGCCTCGCAATTTGAGCCATGATTCACTGCTAAACATTTTTACCATGCAAAGCATTTTGTTTCATCTGCAAATAATACATTTAACCTCTGCGCGCATTGTGCCGAGCACCTGCAGTCGTCATGAATAATGCATAATCGAGAATTTTCGAATTTGTGAAACGGGCATAATAACAGCACTCAAGCGCCGTACATATACATACACACACGTACACTCTTTTTCCAAGATCCATTTCCGGCGCTCGTCATCATCTCCGCGCGAAATTAACATGAGAAAGCCCGACCGCGCGAGCCTCGAATTGGGCAGACAGTAAGTACTTTTCGACTCTTTTTCTCCGGGCTATCTCCTCTTTGTGCCTCTTCTCGTTCGGTCTGCCTTACTCGCTTAAGATGTTCCTTTTAATTTTCGCCATTCAAGTATCGCGCCTCTCTGGCGGTTTTATTTCCTTCTTCAATTTCGGTACGCGCGACTTCCCGTGCTTTTCGACGCCTAAAGAGAATACCTTATCTTCTCCCTTATTGTTCACGAATTACCCACAGTAATCTCACTCTTCGTATTTCCATACATCATGCTTTTTTTTATCCCATCGTCTTTAACGTCGACAGAGGTTAAAATTACAAACCTATAGCCACTCGGCATGAAATTCCCTATCGAGATGTACAAAGCTTCTCGCCGACCGCGCAATTACAGCGTCGGTCTCCTCGTCCAAAATTCAACGTCTAGCTCCCACTTTCATATATCTACGGTTTCCTCGGAGGGGACCGCGACGACACGCGTCAGCCGATTACCGTCCCTAATGATTCTCGTGATTAGATGTGCGCGCGCGCAGACCCTTTGCCTATGGAGTTTCGGAATGTTTTGACGTGGATGGGTTGTAAGTACTTTGTAAGCGCTGATGGCAGCAAAGGGAGTTTTGGTAATATGAAAGATTAGGTTGAAAGTTAAAGAAAACTTCATCATCCGCTCCGAGTATAATAATTGCTATGATTTTGTACTTTTTACTATATTAATATAACATGAATTTTTTAACAAATTGTGGTGATTTTCATGAGAATACGAGTCTGCCACATACATTTACAATAAAATATAACAACATTTGTTCCTTCGTGTAGTCATTACAAAAGCTATAGTTATCACTACCACATTACTCGCAAAACACATCATCGAATCCAATCACACCGCACAAAAGCAAGCAATACACGGAGAGCCTCGGAAAAAACCCCTTTGCTCGACTACAGAGAAGAAGAAAAAAGAGAGCCGCGGCGCAATTGCTCGCAGGAGGAAAAAAGGTTTTTGGCGCCGACGGGAAGTGGGAATTCAAAGGAGTCAAGAGCGAGGCAGCAGCAGCAACAGCAAGTGCCGTTAGGAGCAATTCCCATTCACGTCGACGACGCGCGCGTTTTAAGCATTTCCGATCGGAAGACTCATTGGCGATTCGTCACGTACGAGCGAAGACATACGTTTTCTCCGTGACGCCGGTCTGTATATATCTTATACTTACAGCCACTAGCGGAGAATCCGTAATGACACGCTGATAAACCCGCCAGGGGGAAGAAGAAAAATAGCGAGTCATATGTCCTTGGTACTTCGTTCACAATATGGGTATACGTATAATACGTTATTATTATTAACAAGAAATTACCGCGTCGTTGATTCTGACGACGAGTCGCACTTGTGCTCAATTGTGGATGCACTTTATCGCGCGCTTCGGTGCATTTGAATACTTCGCGAAGTTAATGGAAGTCGCGATAACCGAGAGAAGTTCGAGACAAAGGATTCGAGGAGTGGGGAGAACAGTCAATATAGTATTCGACGATGTTTGCTCTCGGTAATGCATTACAATGTATCGAAAGTTTGCCCGGTTAAAAGGTTGAGGTAGAGTTCGCGGGCTTTTTCTTAGGTAAAGCATAGCGTTTCGTATATTTTCTTTTTGTTCTTGTCTTTTTGAACGTGTTTTGTTGTGTTAAGAATGTAAATGAGAGAAATTAAAGAAGTTATGTTGTCGGAGACACGGAGAAACACTTAGAAACAGGTTCGCAACTCTTTTTGTCTTATCGGAAAGACATATTGTTAAGAGAAAGCAGTATATGCGATTAGCATAAAAGGTGACTCGCTATGCGAACTGAATGGTTCAACATGTTGCGAATTTTTATGTTTCCGTTATTTCTTCAGTAAAATACTTATACTAATAGAAAATTCACCGATCAGAGTTGTATCAAAGAAAATCTCATAAATTTGCCATTCAATCAACACCTTTCCTCGCAAATATTCATCAACCCCACGGCGCGGAAAATTCTCTCTCGCTCAGAGCCATAAACAAAACTTGGGTAATTAACGCGAGCGCAATTCGGATGCAAATTTGCGGGCGTATAGTCCGCGGAAAATTCTCGCTAGTAGGAGGAATGAGAGGAGATTCCTCGGGATTAATGACTCGAGGCGACGAGACGGCGGCGCAGCACTGCGTACATCGTGTGTGTATGGGTATAACACAACGGGGCGGATTAATGAGCCACGCGGGCTATAAAATTAGTCGATGGTTTCGTTGTGGAGGAAGGGTGGTGAAGCGGTTGAAGGGGCGATAGAATTGAAGAAGAACGGATCGGTGATTTATCAGGTGGTGTGGTTGATGTTGTTTACTGCGATATCATTTTTCATTGTGCCAAAAAACATCTAAGTACTGAAAATAGCACTAAAGTGTCCATAAGTCGACTTTTGAAAGTAGCATTCACGGTAATAGAATTACAAGATTAACATAATGGAGTGTTGTGGGGAACAAAGAGCATTTAGTATATTAGTATTAATTTATTGTAAAAATTTTACAATGAACTATGGGTATAAAATATTCACGTATATTACAGCATTTATGTGTAAAATTTTCATCTTGAAGAATAAAAGTTTGACGAAAATTTATTGGTTTTAAAAAGTGGCATTGGAGACTTTATTGGAGATAAAAAATATATTCAAACTCAAAAACAAAGTCATCTCAGCAACTTTTTATTGGTTATTTTGATAATTAGAACTATTTTATTTTAACGTTTTATCGTTATTGAGTATATTGGTTTACTTACGCAACACCTTAAATAAACTTTAACTCATTGAAAAATAGAAAACTTATTTTCTCCATTTTTTCACCCAAAAACAGATCCGAAAGTTTGAACAAAATCTATAACCCGACTATCACGACAGCAACCCAACCCATATATACCTTCCAAGTCTAGCCTACCACTCTCACTCTCGCCTCTCCTTTCCCACTCACCCCGCCCACTCCACTCTACCACCACCTTCGCCAGCCACGATCCTTTCTTCCAAAAATCTAATCCTCCTCCCGATCCTCATCACTACTATTCCCGGCGCACGCTCTCCCTCTCGCGGAATTGCGAATTTAGCGGACCGCGGCGAAAGCGATCCCTCGCAGGACCGTGGGAGGGCGCGAGTAAATAATGAAGCGACGGCTGAAAGGGAGAGAGAGAGAGAACGGAAGAGACGCGCGCGGGGGAACCACGCCCTCGCGCTGTAAGCCGCCTCGCGGGGGTTCTTTTCGCGAATGGGAGAGGAGAGAAAGAGAGATCGTCGGAGATGAGTGCGAGGGTGAGTGTTAAGGAAGATTTTACGAGTGGCGTGAGGTCGATAGCGATTTTTCTGTGATGCTAAGGTTTGGTAAATTTTGAAAGAGAGATGCTATGAGTGATTTTAAGATGTGTATTCGCGGCAGTCTCTGACAGTACAAAGTATATAAATAGGGTACTCTGTGGCTGTTGCATATACGTAAATTTAGCAAATGACATAACCGAACCACATAATACGGTTGTATTTACAAGTTATCAGGATATAATAAGATACATAACAGTTGAAAAGGCTGTTTACGACTTATTGTTACATCACACTGAATAACAATCTTTATTTAACCCATCCTATCACTCCAATACAACATAACCGTCTGCAAAACATCAACAACACACACCTTACCTAACAAATTGACATGCAAAAAAAAAAACGAAAAAACCTCCCCCTAACGAACCTTGCACCCTCCGCGCGACCGAGCGCTCATTGTACGCGCTGATCCTCTTTGCGATACTCTTGTCTTTCTCTTTCGCGCGCTTTTCTTCGCGGTGAATGCGAAATCTCCTCGTTCGAGAGTCGCCACTCGCGCGCAGAAAGAGAAAGAGGAGGGCAAAGCCGGATGGCAGACGGCGTCGGTGCTCGCTCTCTTAGAGGGAGGGTTTCGGTCTCGCGGTCGAGGTTGTCAATGGCCTCTCGCGCGTGCTGTTTTTGGCGGGGTTTCGGCTGTTCTGTTGATTACTTTTTTGAAGTTTTGGTAAAGAGTAAGGTTTAGGTTTATGCGAAAAAAAAATATCATATAGTGTTTGTGATTTTAAATAAACGCATGTGCTAAACAAATTTGATATCACATAGCGAGTCTTTCACCATCTATATCACCGCCATTCAATTTACCACCCAAGATGCAAACAAATCCAACAAAGAACTTTAATCCTAACCCTTTATACTTACATATATACACGAGCTATTGCGAGGTTCAAATTCCTCGGCGCTCTCGGCACTCACTCGCACGACAAGGCGCGAAGCCGATAAATCCTCGACTCGCGCTTATGGAACTCTCTCGCGCGCGAGCTCGACGATATCTCGCGCGACGTCTAATCCGCCGCTCGCGACGCGAGAATTTATTCGCCCCGGAGCTCGCTTATATTATGTGCTTACTTACAACCCAATTCACGATTTTCGCATTTATCACGGGCACGTCGCGTGTGTGCATGTGTGGTTGCTCAATGCGCGCGAGTTTTTAAGGTGTGGACGCTCGTGTATGCAAACGTTGACTAATCTTTATGTGGAGTATTGTGCGAATGTATAGGCTGTGTGTGCGTCTGTTTGGTTTGAGCGGATGGAGATTTGCGCTGAGTTCGGTGAATGTAGAGGAGAAACTTGCTGGTGATAATTTTTAATGTTTCGTCGGAAGGAATGTTTCATTGGTCTTTATTTTTTAGAAGGTATGAATTTTGTAACCGATTTTTAGTTTTTCAGTAATATCAACGTGTATAAAAAGAAATACAAATACATTCTTGAGATTAAATATAGATATAGAAATTAGTTTAATGCAATACCGCAAATTCATGTAAATGCAGGTCGGAAAATTACGCAAACACGAGTTTATTCCAAAATTTCCTAGAGGCTCGTCAATTTGGAATTCAATCAAGATTCCTGTTTCCCAAAGCTGCTTATACACGTAAATCGATACTCTTTGCGTAAACGTTTCCGGGTGAAATTTCTTTGCGGAATATGAAATTTCTACTTTGAACGTACTTTTACGGGTTTAGAAATACAATGATGATTATATTATATGAGTGTGAATGTGAGTTTCGTATTTTAATATATAAAGGTTCTCTACTTTTCATTATGTTTGGTTTGCGAAATGAAACCTTTACTTACATTGGGAATAAAGAGATTGGCTGTGTTCGAGAATGGAAACAAACATACCTGCAACAGAAAAGTAAAAGGTGTTATTAGTACGCTATCATATAATAGCACAACATATAAATAATAAATTTTAATGATATTCAATGCATCAATAACGTAACTAAAAAAATGCATACACGATTTCCGCTTATCCCAAATAAAAATCCCCCTTTACTTCTCACTCCTCTATCACCAAAGCCATAAATAACCGCACAAGCTTCCACACACACATCTAAACCAACGAAATCTAGCGCGCCGCGCATACCACCTAACTCAAACTTCCTGGCATAGATCGCAGCGCGCGTGCATACCTGCACGATATTTTGCAAAATCACCACGCGATGAAATAACAGCTTTTGCACGCGCGCGCGCAGCTGTGTGTAATCGGATAACTTGTTGCTCGTTACGCGCGCGTGTCTTGTCATTAGCCGCGCTCTCGCTAGCTCATGTCTTTGCGAAATCGATACGACGCCGCGACGGTAGCGGCTGTAGGTGACAGAACAATGGGACGAGATAGAAGGAGCGAGTTGGAGAAAAGCGTTTCGCGTGTACTTTAAGAGGTGGGTGAAAAGGTTGGTGGTTGCGTTGGCGGTGATTGGGAAATCGTTAAGAAGTGTTGCTTTAATTGAAAAATCGGAGAATCTTGCTGTTGCGAATATTTGATGCTTAATGATATTCCGTAAATGTCTTTAAAATAACTGTTTAAAAAAAGTATCTTAAATAGTTACCTCAAACCCGGAACAACCGTCGAATAAAAATTATCATTTTTCCGACGAAAAAATATTTCCTTCATAAGGAAATCAACACGCGTAAAAACGAAACGGAGAAACAATCCAACACACAGCCACCCACCGACCGTTTATTAGCCATGTCGCGCGAGTCCACGTACATTTGCAGGGGTCTTCCGCTAATCCGAGCGTATACACACACACTTTCATAAAGGAAGGCCTGTCCCGTTCCGGTTCAGTGTCAAGGCCACGTATACGGCTGTGTTTTGACTTTTACTGCCGCGTTACACGCGCACGTACCTCGCACTCCTCGTTTATCGCCGGATATACAATTACGCCCGCGGCCGACAAATTTGTTATGCCGCGAGTGTGACACGTGTATCGACATCGTGTGTCCATCGTATAAGTATAGTGCAGCGTTGGGAGTTATAGGAAAAAGTCAATTTCTTAAAAGAGTATACCAGGGCTTAATCGGCCTTTCGTTACCGGCCGACAACCCCGATGGAAGAGAGCCCGAAAGAATCACGAAACATCCCTAAGATTGTAGCTCGACGTCTTCGATTAACCCCCAGAGATAGGGCGCAACCAACAATGAAGAACCGTGACTGCGCGCGTTTCTTTGACGCGGCGTATCCCTCTGCTGATTTTTTCTAATTAAAATGTACTTTCTCCCTCGTATTATTCACACTTAATTGCTTTTCCCGAACGCGCGCGCGCGCCGCGATAAGAATAAGACGACGCCCGGAAGGATACTTTCACTCGAGGCAGATGTCGAGGGTATGCCAGATGGCAGCAGCGCCGCCACAGTCGACTTTTCGCAGCGCTTATAATCTTTTCTGCAGAAGAGAGAGGAGAGTGAAAGGGTGGACGATGAGGAGTATAAGTACGAAGTGGATGCTTCGGGGAATCATCCTTTTTTACGGGGTAGGAGGTGCTTGAGAACGAAGGGCTGTGTGTCTTGGAGGGAACGTCTTTGTGCCCTTTCTTTTATTTTTTTGTTTCTTTGTGATGCGAAGAAGAGAGAGTTGGTAAACAACGAACGGGTCCTTTCTTCCTTCAAGCCACGCATATAATAGTGTATTATATCCTCAATGTAGTGCGTAGAATGCGAGGCGTTACACCCGCGTATACGGCGTAAAATTGTTTATACAAAAGAGCAATTTCCGAGAGCCTAGACAGGAGACACCGCCCCTAGTCAATTTATAAACATTAGCCGCGTCTCTTTCCCAGCCTTTCTTTAATTTCGGATTACGAGAGGAGGAGGAGGAGGTCGCGCCCCCGGGACGGCAAATAAATTCTCATTAATTAGAAATTGAACGCACGCCGAGAGCTGCGCGCCCGGCTAATTGTGCGAGCGCTCCGAAAAGAGGGTAAGGAAGAGAGTTTTAAAGGGTACTTTCTTCGAAGGAGCGTCTGCTAAGAAGTTTTCAGAGTCGGTAGCAGGGGATGGATCTTTATTGCTTTTGAAACGGTCGGTGCGTTTCAAATTCCTACGCTGTACGAGCCTCTCTCTCCGGATTAAAGGAAAAAAAAGATGTAAGAGGGAGAGGGTATATAATTGAAATTTTCATCGCTACAGCAATTTATACATTAGCCATTGTTGTAAATTAAATTCCGCGATTCCAGCGAGTATGCGATTTCTTCCAATTTAGAAAAAAACCGTGATCGTCCATCTCTCTTTTTCTCTCGGTTACGTAAAACAATGGCGCATTCATCAAAGCCTACTTTCAGCGCCGTCACGATACAGCGCGCCGATTAAATTCCCGCGCATCGAGTCGTCATCGTAATCACGGGTAAATAACGATGGAACATCGGTCTCTATCTTTCTCTCTTCCACGACGTAATTATTATGAGGAAAACCGTTTTCATTGTCAGCGCGTACTTTTCACGACTCGTTGGAGGCTCTCAGGCACGGAACGGCGATGATTCGTTGAATGCCTGCGCGCCTGTAGTGATTTGTTAACTCACTTTGTCTAGTTAGACATCCAACAAACGGAAAAATACATCAACAGCAACAATTTCCACACGTTGAAAATAAAATCCTTCGAAAAAAAATTGTTTTCACTCACAAAAAAAGGCAACCGCAGCCGTCAGAAAAAATCTGACCAGCCGTGTGTCGATGCGAGATCGCGGCGATAAGCCGCGCGTGCACATTCGCGTAAACCGAGCTGCGCAGTGAAAAGGTGAGGCAGATGGCCGAGCTGCCTCGTATAATACCTGTCGCAGCGCGAGCCCGCGGCTGCACAGCTGTGTGGGCCCCGGAGTTTAAAGAGATCCCCTTTGTGTCGCAGGCGTTATAGGTGAGGCCAGTCGGTTATTTTTTGTTGCTGGGTAGAAATGGTGTGTCGAGGTCTTTATATGGTTCAAGAGATACCTGTGAAAGTTTGCCGGGGCTGGGGTAGTGGTATATTAGGTGAGTATTTTTTAGTGCTTCACGAGAGCAAGACAATACAATATTTCTATAATTATTGTCTTGCTCTTGTAAATTCTTGAAAATGTCTCTCTTGTCTTGGTCTTGTCAGTCAATATGAAAAGTATTATTGCCTTGTCTT
>UXGD01001846.1:0-30663 GCA_900474315.1 Torymus auratus
TCGAAATCGAACTTTCCACACGTCGTATCAAAAAGTTCTGTACGATACTAGTGCGGGAAAGTAGATTTTCGTCTCGTATGACGTTTACACCCGAGCGAAGCGAGTAATGTACTATTTTCAATTGGCTATAACTTTCTCAGTTTTCAATACTTTTTCATTTTTCCGAAGACATTGACTAGCTCTATCATTTTAAATAAATAAATCACATTACAACTATGGTTTTTTTAAATTTTAGGTAATCTTTTCATTTAGCGCTGCTTTGACTAGGGAGTCCGAGGAGAACCACCTTCATTGTTGAATATATAAATTATTTTCAGTTAAAGATTACCTTGATCGATATTTGATCTTCCAAGAACAATGAAAGCTAAGAAAAGGATGTCTCGATAAATAGAGAAAGGCGTTTGTTCGCTGTTTCGATTTCTATTACGTTCTAGTGCCACTCGTTTGATTGGTTCAGCCAAGTCATTGCGTCTTACGTACGTTATCACATTTTGCATAAACCTAAAAGTACATGTACTTCTATAAGACATTTATCCATTAATATTATTTAAATTCACTCCATTAATTTGACAATACAACATACAGTCAATTATCAAATAAAAAAACTCACGTTCGATCCTCAATATTGTTCTTCCACTGTATGTACATAGGCACCCTGTCCATATGGAGCTTCTCGTTGTCCCAAAGAGTGCGCACACCAACGGTAGCGCAGGTCGTGCTAAGGGGCTGCTCGGCTCTACGCTCGCAATTATTCAACCAGAGGTCGGGCAGATGGCTGGTCAGGTTTATCCTCTCGTAATACCAAATGAGATTCCAGTAGACGATCGGATGCTCCTCAATGAACATGTGTTTGGTAAGGCACGAGTCACCCTCCTGGCTGAGCACGTTCTCCAGCTCCTTGCGCAGCACCAGCGGATTGAGATAGGGCACGGTGATGGGCTCCGGAAGCTCACGCGGCTCCTGCAGTAGGCCTGCCATCAGGGGGTCGTGGTCACCCTCGTCGTCTTCGCATCTGGGAAAAACGAAAACAAGTTAATAAATAAATTTTTATTTGTTGAAGAAGAAAATACATAACTCTAAAGAACAAAATTTTAACTATTTGTGTTTAAAATCTGATATTATAAAATGATTTGATTAGAAAGTAATAGAAAGTAAAACAATTGCTTTCCATTTCTAAATTGCCAAAATTATTCAGACGCTTAAAATTTTGTTTAAGCTCGAATATTTCGTAATAAAAATTTATTGGAATAACTGAGGAACAATGGCAAGAATTTACATAATACATTTTAACTAAAAGTTTCTAATAAACGAAACATTTCATTCTTTAAAGTTAAAAGTGACAAATTATCTCAAATCTGTAGTAATCATAAAATAAAAGTTTCTTACCTATAATCTAGAATGGTCACTGTGAGCAGGGGGACTGTAGCCTTATCGCAAAACTGGCAGATGGTATTTAAATTTGAATCTTCCGGCTGCCATCCAGCCATGATCTCTTCATCATAAAGAATGGACGAACAATTGTGGCATCTACTGGCGCTCGACAAGAGCAATTCCACAGCATAGCGCTCTTCCACTTCTCGCGAAATTTTCGGATACAAACACTCGGCCAGCTCATATAGAGCTGCCAGATCCACACTGTTCTCACCTGTAAAAAATTCCATCAATTTTGCATTTTATTCATGAACAAAACACAAAAGGTTAAAAGAAAAAAAACGGCAAATCAAACCAAAAAACAAACCAAACAAATCAATAAAGCCCGTATAATTACCGGCCATCCTGGCCGAGAGCTCGTTGCGATCCTGCTGTGATCCGTCCGTCAGTGAGTCTAAACTCTCATGTGACACCCCGTAGCCGAGTTTCTGATCGCGTTCTTTCAGCTTCACTGGAGTACTCGTCGCTGAGATCGCCTCCTTGATCTCATCGAACTTCTTGACCACAGTCGTTGCTGCGGACTTGAGGCTGTTGAGACCGCCGAGGATGATCTCGTTCGACTTCTTGCCGGTCAGTCCTGATGGACTGTGTGAAAAAGGTAAAATTTAATTACCTTGAGAAAGTGATTGCTACGATGTTTCAAAATTTTTGCTATTGCGTTATCATTCTTTGCAATATTCAAATCGTGATCGCAACGTGCATTCCCGAACATTTTCTGCATAAGAATTCATTCTTTTCGAGGACACCCTATGAATCCTCGTGGTAGAAATAAATGCAACAAACCTTTGTTCAGAGTCAAAAATCACTACATTTCTACTTTAATTTTTCATTCATCGACTAAGCAAATTTCACATGCTTTTTATTTACATAGAAAAATTATAAAGTTTATAATAAAAAGTATATTTTAAAAATATTGTACATATGTAGCATAATTACATAATATATGTACATTCTATGAAATGCACTAAAATTAAAGAATTAAAAATATAACAATCAGCATGTTTTACTTATTCTAGAATAAAAATATTTATAAAGTTTATCATACAAACGAAATGCGAACTTTTGACTCCAGTGACATGAAGTGTGTAAACACGTGTACCTATCAGTTTTTGAGTGAAACGTGAGTAGATAATGTAAATTTTCCTTGAGATCAACGGTTACCTGATGTAACTGGAGAGGCTGAGAGATTCGATCAGCTGATTCGTCGATATCAAATCCTTGTTTTTGGCAAATGCGAGTCCTCCGGTCGAATAACGTCTATATTCAAAATCATACTCAAGCCAAACGTGCACAAAAATCAAGTAGATAGGGTAGTAGACGGCGTTGTTGAAATTATTGTAAAAATTAAAATTAATTAGCCAAAAAATTAACGCATATTATTGAGTTAATCGCCATTAAAAAAAAAAAAAAAAAAAAAAAACACTTAGATGATTAAAAAGAACACAAAAATATAACAAAAAATTTAGCGAATTCAACAAAAAATTGAGCAGCCAAAAGAAAAAAAAATTAATCAACGATTAACATGCCACTATAAAGACTAAACGTGGAAAAAGAAACGTAAAAAATCGTACGTGACTGCAATACCGTACATGACTGCAGAATCGTTCATTACCTGGAGGTCCACGGCCAACTAGGAAATTATCCTCTGAGATTGAAAACTTTTATGCCTAAACGCTAACCTAATACTATTTTTTTTTGTTATAACAGACTATTTTTTCTTAAAAGGAGATTCGTAGTGGAGTATCATTCAGAACTATATTATGTTAAAATTTCTGATTGTTCGGAAATGGAATTCTAAACATTAAATTACTAACATTTATATCTAAAACAAGAAAAGTTTCCAACCAACTTGATAATTTCAATTTAGTACAAGCCATTATATGCTTTGTAAATAGCGTAACTGATTAAAATGATTGCAGATATTAAATTGTTAAAAATTATGCAGTTGTTAATGTTATATAAGTTAAGAGCACCCTCTTATGAAATGAACTTGTTGTGAGAGAATGTAGCAATAATCAAAACTATCCGTTGAGCTAAATACTTTTCCTGTATAATAAAAAGTCCGGACGCTCCTTACCACGAAAATCTCCATACAATCTTATCTTCTAACTAACTACAATAAAATAACTTCTTAGCTCTTTTATCTTACCCGAAGCTGAGCTTGAGACTCGAGCCGATGCTCGACAGGCTCGACGTCACGCTATCCTTGTTTTGGGCCCATAGACTACCCAGCTCAAGGCGTTCGTGTTCGCGCTCCTGCTCGGCCTGCTGCACCGAGTGGGGCATTGTCTCGCTGCGCTGTAGATGACCCACGTTCGTTCCACCGGCTTCCTCGGCTGCTTGGTGGAACGTTGCACTTCGTGGCAGTATATTGCTGAAAAAAGAGAAAAATAGTCAACAAGTCAACAATGTAATAAAACAAAAATATGAAAAGAATCCTAGAATTATCTTAATTTGTGACATTTTATTAAAAAAAATTGACTTATTAATTTCTAATCGTATGCGTGAGTACAGTACAATAATAATAAATAAATATTTTATATCATATTTCTTGCGTAATAGGTTTCTTATTACGTTTCTTTTGTTTAACTTGAAGAATTCATTTATGATTCTAGATGACGAAATATGTTAATCATCGTTAAAAAAAACTTGAATAATTTACATAGTATAACGCAAGAGTACATACTGTCCTGAATAATAACATAAAATATGAATAATTGATTATTAATAATAAAAACAATCGTGAAAAAGAACTCAAAGAATTAAAAAATATTTTAATAAACTACATTGACAGTGCGACGTGTTTTCATACTAAAATATATACTTATGTACTAACTAATATCGTTGAATATTAATGTCTCACATAAACAATTAGCTAAGTAAGTTTCATAAACTATAGATTAATTACAGAAATGATGTTGAAATTTTTTATATATGATTTTTATTGTTACCTTCGGAAGAGAAGAGGACCACCAGGCCTACTACTGTCTTCAACTGCATTAGTTAGGACGGTCAGAGTGCTCGTAGAACAATTCGAATCATTTTCCTCGCATGGTGAAACTACAGGTGTATTTTCATCAATTGCCAAAGCGCCTAGTGGGTCATTTTCAGTCACTGGTGTCCTTACAGGACTTTTCACTGGAGATTCCATATTTCTTGTTAATCTAAAAAGATAATGAGGTCAAACAATCGTTACAATATTTATAAAGGATTGTTTAATGTCAGCTAATTTTGAACACTTGAATTCGTTTTCTTTTTATCTACCAATGAATTTTGACGCCAAAATTAATAGAAAATAATAGAACTCGGCTTACCGAGTATCGGTTGGCGATTGATCAAGGGCTTCTAACTGCGAGTTAGAAAGTATTGCTGTATCTTTTACTATACTATTTTGTCTGGGAAGATGTTTCTTAATTTCATTAAGCCCAAACGTCGGGAGATCTGGGATTGAACTACCTTTCAATGCTGAAAAACAAAATACAGATATTCATGTCACAAATATATACAAATAACATAGGTTTATTTGCTAAAATTCTCTTACAATCACTATGTGCGGCTTCGGTATCTTGTGAATGAGTACTATCAAGGCTAGATCGCGAGATCGCGTGCTCCATATTCGGATCTTTGAGATCATCATTTGAAACTATCGCTTCATTATTATTTGAACCCAATCGTCGTCTAGCACTTTTCTTTCCTGCCTTTTTAAACAACGCTGCACCGACGATGACATTGCGTAACTTATTCCACATAAGTTGACTTGAATTCGTCATATCTGAGGGCCACGTTGCTTCCAAGACAGCCTAAGTCATTACAATTACCGTTTTAGTACAACAATTGTATATTAATTGAATTGTTATTAAATTATTTATGATTTTATTGACTAACTTTATTATAGAATCCATAAGTAAGTGCATTGGGTTGAACACCGCTGCGTTTCATGTGAAAAAGTAACTTGACAGCAAGTACTGGTTGCCCATAAACTCCACAAAGTTGCATCATTGCTCGGTAACAAACCTACAATTAAGATTTTATATTACTTTTTGCAAGTAATGTATTTTGAATCAAATTAAAAACAAGTTATTCACATAATAAGTTTTAAGATATTTTGCAAACGTACCTCCTCCATTGGATCCAATCGTAATTTTTGCATTTTGACAAGCAATTCGTAAGCTTGATGCAATATATTTGCTGGCTGGCTAGATACTTGTAACATTGCTGGCAAATGTAAAAACCATAAACTATAACATGTATTAAGTAAACACCGACCCCAGCGTTCTGGCAAAGCAGCCTGAAATTTCATTTTGTCAATATCTAATGTTACGAAACATATTAATTTTGTATCTAACACTCATAGTTTACATACCTGTTTACGAGCCATTCTTTGAGCAACTTTGATTTCGTGCTTCGTTCTACGAGCCATCGGACTGCCAGGAGTCATACCAAATGCACTTAGTGCCGGGTTCTTTAAGTGTAAATTTTTCTGTGGGCGCATTAATTTGGAATCTAACTTAAATGTTTTGTACACTATCGGAGGTTGATTAAGATCCGTTTCCGGTGGGGGTATGAAAACAGTGCGCTCGCTATGCTGCGACTCATCCAATTCCAAAAGCATAACTGTATTTGGAAAAAAACACATGTTAATTTATTAAATGTCATATATTATCGAATTATTTTAAATTTGAAGTCATAAACAAATTTGTACCATTTTCTTCTTCAACTCTTTCAGTGCATTCGTCGAAGAAGGCTAGGCCTGCCATATCCATGTCAGATACAAAACTTCGTTCTTCAATAAATCTGTTAAAATAGTAAACAATTAAGTTTGTAAACCTTTGAAGCAGGAAAACATATACAAAGAATACATAATAAATACGACATTACCTGATAAACATTTGAGTACGAACAAGCAAACTGTAAAACTTGGCATGATTCTTATCTCTACTTCTAAGAAAAGCCTGTATATTGAACAGACTGGTCGGATCCGTGGTCCCCACAGTGGGTGCCTTCGTGATCGGTAATAAGTAAGACCTGTATCCCTTCAGTATCAGCGCCATAAATCTTAAGAAAGCGTCCTGTATCTCTACCTCTAGAGTCTGTTCTCTCCGCTTTTGCTGAAACTCCTTGTCCACGTGGAAGTCTTTATCCTCGACTATGCTCGAGCTTCTCTCCTGCATGTGGTCCCTGTTAATAGATACGAGTTTCGAGTGCAGTCTCTCCAGCGAGTTTTTCAGCATGCGCGCCGCCTTTTTCGGCAGGAGCTTGTTGTTTAGATGTTTCTTGTCCTCGCATATGGCGATATTATTGGTATCGAGGTTGATGCAGTTGACATCGGACGGCGGGTCGTATAGGTCGAAGAAGCGCGAATCAACACCGATCAGGAAAGGCAAAGGGGCGTGCAGGACCTCCGCCAGGCCCAGGGGACATAGCGGAATATACGGACATTGCCACTTGAAAGGGAATAGTATCATGGCTATGGCCTCACTTACGGACGTCAGGACGTCTGGACGCAAAGAGTGCACGAGGATCTTCTGCTCGGTAAGGATTAGTAGCAAAATTAGCATACAGTTGTCGGCTCCTAAATTAAACAAAAGAATTTCTTTTAGTAATACACTGATATATTTTACAAATTAAAAATCGCATATATAAAGAATCATTTTCGTTGATAAAAATAAGTAAAGATAAAATTTTACAGATAAATAGCCAATTTCTTCTTACCCAAATTAATAAGCAATTGGCGAAAACTTGCTCCAGAACGAGGAAGAGCCAAATCCTCGGGCTGCGTAAGTATAAGACGATCTTGTGAACTTAACTGGACGAATATTTGAGGACGTTGAGGGCTTGGGAACGGTATGTCGCAGAGAAAGTACGATATGTACTTCTCGATAGGCACATTTTGCGGCTGGCGATTAACGAGACCATGTAGAAAAACGAGAAAACGCTCGAAAGTATCGAAGAAAGGCCAGTGCGACAGGATGCATATAGACTTGCTTATATTTAAGGACTGAGTGGATGGATCGGTATACTGGAGTTTCTCCAGCTGAGATTGGTTCAGTTGCTTAAGGATGCCGAACTTCTTGAAGGTTTTCTTCTTAGGTTGCGGCTTGGAGGTTATTATTTCGGACGGTTCTGTTGATTCTTCTGTAATATTATGACGTTTTATTACATAATTTAATTTAAAATATTAATGTAATTAACTTCATAAACAAAAGAAAAACTCGTAAAAATAAAGAATTGCAAATTTGTAAATTAGTATTCTATCACAATAACCAAAATTTTAAAGCAAACCAATGTTTTCTCAATAGCTATTCTAAAAAACGGAAAATGGTATATATATATTGCCATATGAAATATAAATAACAGCATAAAAATAAAAATTAAAAATAAACTTGCTTGCACAACACAGAGAACTATAAAGCTTCAAAAACTTAAAAACAATATTAATTTCACTATGGCTCATATAAATATAGGTATAGTGTCCATGTAAAGTCTGTACTTTTTTAACGGATAGAAATTTTAAAATATTTAAATCATTAACAAATGTGTTATTAAAATACAAACCAGTTTCATTTTCTGGAACTTCTGAATTTTCCGTTATAACTTCACTCTCACTAAAAATATCATCTGGAGGTATAGCCTCCTCATAAAAAGTTATTGCAGACCCATAAATTTTCTGTGCAGCATCAGCAACAGTCAAAACAAAAGTTGAAAAAACTGGCTTTGGTTTACTTGCAATTTTTGGCCAACACTCAATCGTTGCTCCCATTGGCAAACAAAACATGGCAACAGAGTTAGGAAAACCAAAGCTATCATAATCTGCTGTAGGATACTTGTATAAAATAGCAGGCTTAAAGGAAATTAAATTTGCTCGATTCATAGACTTCTTATAACACAGGTAAACATCACTACCAAGCATTCCTTTGTTCAAATTTTTTCCAATCACACAAAAAGCATGAGGTGGACACTCTCCTTTGTTCGTCAAAATAACACACACATCTGTTACAACTAAGGAATTACATGGCATCTTTTTACTTGCTCGACGGTATGTGACAAAAATTCTTGAAGTCGAATTATTAACATTGGCTATAAGGCCAGTTGGTGTTTTCATTACAATTTCCGCATCTTTCATTATACGTTCTTTTCCATCATATATCACACCTGAAAAATATTATACAAAGGTTAAATAAACAGACACACGAGACTTATACAAATACAGATAAAAAATAGCTTATTCCACTCACCAATATCAACAAGTGGTGGCTTATCTCTACCCCTACGATAACATAAATAACATTCTTCAGTCCTCAAACTACCATGATTCAAATCTGCCTTGAAACCACTAACTGTGTTCTCCAATGGGTTAAACCCTTCTGGACAGGTCTCCCCGAGGGCAGGAAAAATGATTGCCAGATCAGTGATTGGTGCCTGCATATTGGTGTCCTTAAGGTGTGTACCCTCCTGACACCAATCTTCCAGCTTCCAACCATTTTCGTCCTTTTCTTCCTTTTCGTTGTTCTCTTCTGTACCAGGACAGTCGTCATCGTGGTCCGGTAATCCAGCAACGACGAAATAATCAGCTACACGGCGTTCGTCCATTGCGTATCCTCACTCTCACTCTCTCTCTCTCTCTCTCTCTCTCAACACCCACTCAGGGTAAGTCTTGGTGCAACAATATAAAATCTCATGTCGCAATCGTCGGGAAACGACCGCATCAACTTACATCACGCGGCAATAATTGCATTACTAATTCTTACTGATTCCCAATTGTCGCGATCATCGCTCGGTTAAAATCCGTATCATGACTCTCTTCTGTAAATAAAAAGGCCTGCGACGGACAGGTTATCTGTAGAGAGAGTTCCTATATGCGCGGCTGCTCCAAAACTGTGGTATCCCCCTCTCTCAGCTCTCTGGACTGGCGTTTACATCATCGAATGCCTGCTCAATGACGTTTCCTCATTAAACTCTTCGGTTTTTCAATCATTTCTGTCTATCATTATCTTCCTTTTTTCTGCGCCTTGTTTAAGGCGGAGCGCAGAGAGAAAGAGAGAGAGAGAGAATGACCACTAGTCAGCGCAACATAACCTCCAAGTGCGTTCGCGATGCTGGTGTGGTGGTGTTGCTAATGTTGTTGAACGTCCAGGAACTCCTCCTCCCCCTCGTATACATATATCTATACCCAGATCAGGTAAGATCGAGGTTCTCACGCACCTCGGTTGCCGCGTTGGCTTCGTCTCCTCACGCGCACCTGAGGCACTTATTGCTTCGTTGGGCAACACACGCCACACACACCTTGGGGGACGCGCGAGAGCGCGCGCGACGTTTGACGTCTCTCGTGTCTCCTATCTATAGCTGCGTTCCTCTCTCGGAGCAGCGTGCGCGTTTTGTGAAGGAAAATATTGGCGAAAGAGAAAGAGACAGCAAGAGATCGCGCTGCGCTGGCTCCGTTCGATTGTCAATTCGGAGCTGCACACAGCCGCTACTCGCTGCTACTTATTACTCCGGTTGAGGTGCATGTATACTGCGCGCGCCACGGTGTGATGTTTGTGTGTGTATATGCGTTTTTAACGCTCGGCTGAAACTTTGAGCACTTCCCTTTTTTGCACTTTTCCCCACCTTTTATTAAGCAGCAGCGGCAGTAGGAGAGCAGCTGTGTTTTTGTCGCTCGTTTTGCAGACCTCATTCTTGCGCGCCGATGCGCGCACGCAGTAAGTATGTACACACGAGAGCTAGCTGAAGGTATAAGGTGCGCGCTGAGTCAATGGTAAAATACTCTCAATGTAATGTACACTGCAGTGATCTATATATAAATTTATTGCAACACTACTGTATTACTATATACTTTTTCCTTTGTTTATTCACTGCGCCACTTCGCTTCATAGAAGTATATTATGTTTTTCAAAAGTTCCTTACGTTGGTCTTTAAATTGTTTTTATTTCTGACTTCCTTAAATGAAAAACAATGGACAAACGCAATACCTTTTTTAATTTATTATTGCATAAATTATTGTTGGATTATTTTAATTAAATAACTGTTGTAATGTTTACGAAAGTATTAAACACTAAGCATTGTCAAACAAATAATAGGCTTGGAGGAAAGTAAACAACCCAAAGTAAACACCATCACTGTGCTCCATTTAAATTTTTGAACAATAAAACTGCCCGATGACGGTGTATATAGCCATCCCTTTTCCACTGAAAACCTATGCATGCACATGCGTATACACGCAGCTGATTTCTAACCTAACCCTATTACTTTACTGACTTTACTCTCTTCGTGCACAACACGAAATAATGACATAAGGCATATAGCGCTCGCGCCTGCGTGTGTACGTGATCGACACTCGGTATCAGTAGTCAGTCGTGCCGTGTCATCGTCTGAGTACTCAAGTGCCGATAATAGTGAGAGAATCAACGTGCTGAAACGGTTTTTGGCTCGGCGATTGATTGGAAAATTGGGCGCCCCTGCAGCTACTTACTTACGCTCGTGATGTAACTTACTTGTGTATATATATATGAATTATATATGTATACACGTGTGTGTATAAGTGCAATCACGGCGGCGCGCACACGCAGGGAAGAAGAGGAGGAGGAGATCTCCGGCGCTGATCGAGATTCTTAAGCTATGTTATCGTTCTTTCGCAAGCTGTCGATCGGCAGCAAAATACGCGATGGTTTGATCATGGGTACAGCAGCCGAGGACGTCGTCAATAAAGCGGCAGCGAGAACCAAGGGCGAGCTCGCAGCCAAGGACGAGACCGAGCTCAGGGAGTCTATTTACGGTACGTGCAACCCGTCTACGCATAAGCTTTCGCGCGATTGGGTGTGCATGCTGCCGGCGAGATGCCTCTCTTGCACGACAGAGCAATGGCTACGAGGTTATGTTTATTGTGCGTAGGTGTCTGTGGAAAAACAAATCGTACTCTACCTAATATTTACGCGTGTGTATATGATGTGAAAACGGAGGAAATTATTGTGGTTTGTTTTGCTTTTTTTCATCGGCAGTTGATTTGCTTCAGATCTGCTGCGAACGATAAGGGACCCGGAGAAACCGCAGACGCTAGAGGACCTAGACGTCGTCTATGAGGAATGTATTAAGATTCAGGAGGCTACACCTGGTGGTGTGACTGTTATAAGGGTGGAGTTTAATCCTACTGTGCCACACTGTTCACTGGCCACACTCATCGGACTCTGTATCAGAGTCAAACTGGAGAGACACTTACTTGCAGTTTTTAAGCTGGACATTTACATAAAGGAAGGTGCTCACTCGACTGAAGAAGAAAGTAAGTATAGTATATTCATTAGGAGATTCTATAAAAAGATTCTGCTGATTGATACATATCTATACAGTTACTGAGTAATGAAAAGATAAATAGAAAAACAATTTTCTTTCAGTAAACAAACAGATCAATGACAAGGAAAGGATTGCAGCGGCTATGGAGAATCCAAACCTAAGGGAACTTGTAGAAAAGTGTATCAAGGAAGAGGAATGATGAGATGATCATCTGTTTTTATAAGACTTGTAAATAATTTTTAATTGTTATGTAAAGAATTTTAAGGTTTAGAGATGGTTTTGTATATAATAATTAAATATTTTATAATTAAACATGTCAAAAGCATAACTTTTCATGTTGTTTCTTCTCCTCCATTTTCTGTTGGACCAACCATCATAAGCTCTGAAAGTCTTATAGATCTTCTTACATCTTCTTCCTCTTCTTCTTTCTAATAATTTTATTCATGTATTTAAAAAAAGTCTCATAACATTAAAACTAAAAAGTAGAAAAGGAAAAGGACGTACCGGATAAAATTGACGTGGGTATCGATATTTTACGGGTTCTTTTACGACAGGTTCTTCCTCTTCAATTACAACGATTTCCTCTTCCTTATGCTTGTAAAGTACCGAATTAGGTAAAAAGCCGTGCAGAGGAAGTTTTACTGTTTCGATCAATTGCGGTAAATTTTCATCACTCTCCTCAAGTTCATCAATACTATAACCTGAAAGTTTTCAAATTTATTTAAAATCATTTTTTATTGTTTAATGAAATTATTGTTTTATTTTATAAGTATCGAAAAGCATCTGGAAGAGTCCGCGCTCATTATACGCTTTTTCTTTCGCAGAATTTATTTCGCGGATATTATGAAAATCGTAAGCGGGTGTTTCCACTGTAGAACGTGTCATACTATTCAACAAGTCGTTCACATATTTGTTCCAAACATCCGTGGTCATAAGTGCTCGATCTCCACTGAGTTTCGGAGGCTCTATGAGATTGTCTTTTATTTATCTTATATCTACAAAAATCATAAATAGTTGTAGTAAACATTATTTAAATATTAAAAGAAAATATTAATCGAATAAAATCGGACTATATATAAATTCACAATGATTTTTAATATAAAAATATATTAAATTATAAAAAGTCGAAGAACTTAATATTATCCTATCTTTGAAAATTGTTATCTCTATCATATATATTCTTTTCATCTTCTGAAATTGCGTCAAAATTTATAAATAGTTTTTACGACTTTTTTACCTTCATCTCGATATTCGTACAAAGCACAAATTTGCTTCTGAATTACGAGATCAACTTTCGGATAATCTGAGTTAATATCTATCGAAAGAAGCGGTGTACTAGTAACTGGATGAAGCATCAAATTCCTGTCGACTGTGTCATCGTATATTTTGTACTCTGGATCTTCGGGAACGCTTTCTTCGTCTACCTCTTCGTGGATGTCGTGTCCAACTATTTTTGCCCGATATTTCGGTGATAAATCTACAAGCATGAATTCATAAGACCGTTGCACATAAAACTAAAAAGTTATAGCATACAGGATTAGCCTCTATAAATGCGTACAATTTTTATACGGGATTTGATAAAGGTGTCGGCCGGCGCTAAAAACTATATCACCTCTCAGAGATGAAAATGTCATATTCAAAGCGCAAACATTGATTTCCAAAATCTAAAACGGTTCAAATTTTCTATTCTCTCACATTCTAATAGTCATACTAAATTATTCTATTTAAATCTTTTATGTATTTGTTTTCTTACTGTTTGAAGACAATTTTGTTCATCCCAAATTCGTATAGTATTATCCAAAGATGACGTTGCACAGAGCCCCAACGCTTCGGAAGTGATCATATTTACTACTGTAGCAGTGTGATCTTTTGAAGGGTGATGTTCTAAACGCACTAAACGTATTTAAAAAAATCCTTTACTTTGATGCAAAATCTTTTATGAATATAGCAGAATAATGCGCGTGTTTAAATTACTTCTTTCCTTCATATTGTCCATGAGGACCGTATGAACTTTACTTTTTTCGGAGCTATTGACCATGCATAAGACTTGTCTAAATTTAATAAAGAATTATTTAATTTTCGTATTATATTAAATTCGTATTTAACAAAATTATTGCAAATGCTCACCCCATCGAAGCAACACGAGTTATTGGAATCGTGAAGTAAAGCGTGTAATAGAGAACCAATGGTTGCGACAGATCGGCGAAGATCCGCCAAACTTTGACGCATTTATCCGTCCCCAACGATACCACGTGGTGATGGATTATGGAGGATTGTAGTTGTGTCACAGAACCTGTGTGAGCCTTTTTCACCATGGTTACTGTTTATACTTAAATTCTACGTCAATTAGTAAAATATTTATAGCTTTTGTATTCTCACTGGACAAGTGTCTTCGTGTTTTCCGGAAACGTTGTTTATTAAGATGAGATCGCCCTTTTCCGTACCTGCAATTATTTGAATGCGAATCGGATAAAAAATCCGTGGACCTACAAGAGAAAAATAAATGATTACGTTTATAGTTTTTTTTTCTATATTGAAAAAATACCAAATTTATTTTATAAGTATTTAAAGTTTTTACTCTGAGGCTGCCGGTGTTCGTTACGTATTTCATCAAAGTACTCGTACACAGTTATGCAAGTTATTGATGGCCCATCATTGACGAATACAGTTCTTTATAAAAAAATATTATGATAGGTTTTGAATGAGAAATATAATTTAGAAAAATTTCGTTTTTTCCGTTATTTAAAAGACTAAAATACCTGAATTTCATCGGGTTAGTGGTAGTGTCACTAACGAGGATCTCGCCAGATTTCAAAATGATTGTAAATAAGTTATCTGAGACAATTTTAAGTTTGTAATATTATAGATATTCGCTGAAATTTTGTAAATTTAGAATTCTCACTTTCGTTGCCACTATAAACAGCTGCCACAACTTGTAAAGTTTCTGCCGGCAATATTTGGACATTTAATTGTCTGCCTTTAGCAGAAAATAATCTCACGCTGTTGTCGTCACTGGCGGCCACTACTTTCGTTGCATACATTGGATTTTTCGTAGAAGTTAACCATTTGGCTGCTCCGCTGTTTATAAAAAAATAATAATCTATAATTGAATTATAAATTGTTTTTATTTATTTTAGTTTGGAATGAATTTGTATATGCATCAGCACGATTATTATTATTACCGAATGTAGTCATTAGGAAAAAAAAAACTTTCGAACAAAACCACGTGTGTAAATATTATATGAGATTTCATACCCTCATATGAGATAGTAATTAAAATCTCCCACAATCTCGTATAGATTTCATATGGATCCCAATACGAATATCAGACATATGAGATCTATATGAGATCGCATATGAAATCTCATCTGCAATTTTGATGACAATAAATAATTAATTGTTAATTTAAAAGAATGTATATAAATATTGGGTTTTAATGAATATGAACAAAAAGAAAATTTTTTATTAATACATTTTATTAATGCTCTTTCATCCGCATTCATTAAAACCCAATATTTATATACATTCTTTTAAATTGACAATATATTATTTATTATTGTAATTAAAATTGCAGATGAGATTTCATATGTGATTATGGGGATTTCAATAACTATCTCATATGAGATTTCATATAATATTTCACGCGGAACTCAAGTCAATTATTATACTCAAAGTCCTAGAACCGATTACCACTAAACTTCATAACTCATTATACATACGTGAGTGGCGCGTAAAAGCAATACATCTGCCGCATCGTCAGGTAAAACAGTTTCGTTTCCAAAACGACGATCATAGCCGCCGATGGAACCACCGAGATACCGCTTATCGCGCCAAACTGCTTGAACGACTCGATCTTGCCACGAAAGTTGCAACTCCACGCCTGAAGTTTGCCGTCTGTCGAATAACTAAGGAAGCCACAGATCGACGGATGCTGGACGAACGTCGTTACGCGGTTATCGTGCGCCTCGTTGTGCGACATCATGCAGTCGAAGTCTAGGTTCCAGGCTACCACTATAGGTAAATGAAAGTAATAAGGTGGTGCTAGCATAAGGATATAAAAATAATTAGTATAATATGGTAACGATATGGTTTTTTTATTGTATAAAACGAGATAAAAATAATGTTATACGACGAATTTCGATAAATTGCTCGGAATACACAAAAAGTAATAGGTAAACATCATAAAATTGATTTAAAAATACCATTTCCTTGTTGATCCCCGGTAACAACCCACGAGCTCGATACGTGAAAATGAATGGCAGTTATAGGCGCCTTGGACGCGTTCACGCGTCTCTTCAGACACTCGAGCGCATCTTCGGTATCAGCGTCGCTGTCGACTTCGAGCGGCATCAAGTAGAGTGTCGTCAGGTACGAAGCCACCAACACCGACGTATAATTTACTGCATGAGAACAAATATATCGCTATACGCAACCCTCGTCGAAGTCTAATATTTATTTTAATATCTATTAATGGCTCGTATAAAATTGAAGTTTAAAATAAAGGTGGCATTGAAATAGAGTTCAAGAGATGCGATAAATGTGTCGATAAAGGTACTCGAATGAAAACGATTTTAGAATAAGGCATTGACTTCAATGATTTTCAATATTATCGAAGCTTTATATATACTCTATATTCTACAATAATTGGCATCAATCAAAAGTTACGTTTTATAAGAATCGCAAATTTCACATATAAAGGAATTAAAGATAAACACGTTGGCATGAAACGTAAAATAAACAATAATTCATTGAAATGGTTATTTTACATGATACGCGAAATGACATGCCAAAAATATATAAAGCATCACACACACGCGCGCGTATTATACACGTGTGTATATATGTCACATACCATTTCGCCCGCCCTGTAATTAATAATTCATAACGACTAATTTCCCGTCTGCGCGGATTTTCGGAGAATCACGCGTTTACACACATATATGCATCATATAGGTACACTTTCTATATACGAAATGCGTTCACTTTTAACAATGACGGACATGCAGCGCTTTCGGGAATCAGCGAGGAACAGTCGAGCTGCCAGTTCGGCCCGAATTCAGGGTCAATGTAAGCCAACGTCGTCGCCGGCGGTGGCTCCGACATGCGCCGATGCTCTTTGTCGAGTGAGTATTTCTTTATTCGCAGGAAATGGAGAGCCGAGAAAAGAGCGTGTTATACAAATTGTAAACCTGTGTGTTTTAGCTTAGAGTCGGGTGTCAAATAAAGCGCGGTTTCTGAGCTTGAGCAGATGATATTGTTGTGGGGCTTAATTACGAGCTTGACTTTGTATAGGGGGGAAAAAGCTTGGTGAGTGAAATCTGGCATATCGTTATACTTTTTGTACAGTGGGAGAGTATATTTTTGGTAGTGTATATATATAATGAGGTGAAAACATGTGGAAGTTTTAAATTTTATCTGTAAATAGATCATTATGCATGCAACGAAAATCCGCTTTGATTCATTGAAAGTATAGCTTTTGGCAGCCAAATAAGTATACTCTTTTTAACGCGCAAAAAAGTAGCAATTTGTATATGGTAGACAGCCCCAAATGAGCTATATTATAGCTCGTTTCATGTATACTAGCTTTTCAGAATTTTCGTTAACGATACTAGGAATAATTACAATGGCGACTATCATTCCAAATGGAAACCAAAATTCGTTACAACTAAATCATCATGCTTTCATCTACTTTCTTTACGTTTACTTCCATAACTACTTAACACAACAATTAGCATCACCACCAAGCAAATTCCATCTCTCAAAACACAGCACGTGACACGTTAATTTTCCGAAAGAGATATATTATAACTCACAGCTGCCTGAAACGCGCCGACAACGAGGATCTCGCTGCTCGTCGGCTGGCAGTGTACCGCGTTTATGCGAAACTCGCACTTGATGCCCTGACGCGAGCCCGTGAGCCCCGACGTCAGCAGCCAAATGTACTCGGAGTCGTGGCAAATGAGCCAGCCTGACCCGGGGCACCAGAGCATGCGGTCGAAGCTCATCGCCGAGTCGAGCGTGCAGGACGGCTGGAGGTTCTTGCCCTGCATGGAGTAGCGGTGGATCGCTGTGCCCTTGTCCAAGACGAGAAACTCCTGGAATTATTGTGTGATATTTTATTATGTATGAATAAGGGGTTTTATTATTTTGTGGTTTTCCTGTTGTGCTCAAAGTTATTTTTAATTCTTATAATATTAGATTTTTTATAAGTACTAAGAATACGAAAAACTTCAGTTATGCGGAGATTCTCATTTTTTTTTAATTATTCAATCTAGACAAGTTAAAAGAAAAAAAGGGAAATTTCGTTACTCAAATTTATACACTATACAGCAACTTTGGTAATGAATCTTTTTGGTTCTGTGAAGGCAAGTGAGAGCTTATTTTCTCTCTTTTCCATTTTCTGAGTTTGTGAACTATATTATATACTCAATACTTGTCTAGTTTGACAGATTTATATGCGAGAACAAGACTTTTTCAACATTTTCTCAAAATAAAACTAAAAATGCCCATAATTCGAAATTTTCGGAGCGTTATTGTCTATCATCGCCGTTTTCTTCATACCTTCACATCTAATAGACCGTCACATCTAAGAAACTGCAGTTATATAACCATTATTTATAATATACAATCAAGCCACTGATAAGCATCTCCGCATACAAAGAACCTACGACACATACTTCCCAACTCCCATACTCAACCCCCATTTTCGCCGCATTCGAAATTACTTGCGTCTCGTCGCAGAAGCAGACATCAGCAAAGGGTTTTTGCAGTGCGGTCGCCGAGGCGAGTTTCATCCCGTGATAGATCGCCTCATCGCGCACGCCCTCGAAGACGGTCTCGTCGAGCCGGCTCTCGAACCGCTCGTTCATTACTCTCAGCCTCGTGCGCCGACTCTCCTCCTCGTCTCGGCTGAACTCGCCTACCGCCTCGTTGTTTTTCTTGTCCATATTATCGTCGCGGTGTAAGAATACTTTCAGAGTATTTCCGACATCAATATCCGGGTAGGTAGATATATACACCTATTATTGTGTACGAAAGAGGGTAACAGAGAGAGAGGTTAATGGTCAGGGCTTGTTTGCCTTTCGCACGCCAACATACGATCGGAAGGAAAGTTGTTGTATGAGCATACGTATATGTGGCCTTTGAAGAATTGTAGTGAGAATGCACGGAGAATTTCTTCTTGACTTTTTTCAATTTATTGTCCCTTCTACCGCGGTGAATTGTAGTTTCTCATTCGCGAGGCAATTTGTCGTGGTTATAATTATAATATTTATAGGTTTGACTCGATAGTTATAAAACAACAAAAAGAACAAATGATTGTCATTCGTAAATACACGCATGAAAAAAAATTCATAGGTATATAGGTATACTAATTTTTTTTTATATCCTGGCTAACCAATCACAATGTGTAAATGTGCCCAATAATACCTAATTATAACAATATACAATAATAAATTTAAACACTAATAATAATAATAAATTATACCTACAAGAAATTAAAATTCATCCATGAGTTAATGAATCCGTATATAAAATGAAATAAAGCCATGTTATCAATACGTTTAATTTTTTTTTGAATTTATTTATTTATTTATTTTTTTTTTATTAAAAAAAACATATGTCAGTACCTAAAATGCACTACTGACTCACATTTTGATTGAAATATTTATAAATCCATACGTGTTTTTATTTCAGAACCCTGAAGAATCTGTGGAATTTTCTTTGTCGATCGTCTTTATTTAGTATCCCACGCGTATTAACATTCACCATTTAAAATTCCATTTTACTTAAATTTTCGGTAAACATAACTCCCAAAATAAAGCAAAATTATAATTAAGCGTTGAATTATTTATAAAAACATTTCGCTTTACTTCAAACATCTCGTAAAGCAAGCGAAATGAAATTTCTAACTTTTACGTTAAGTTAACGCCGAAAGAGTTTTCATTTTCCATTGGTATGCGCGTGAAACGGGTATTCTAATATACTTATGGACATGGTGAAAGGAGAATTTTCTAAGAGCTATTGTAAAAATTTTACTACCGCACCAAGACGTAATTTCAATTTTTTCTGTATTTTCAATAAATATTAGAGCTAACTTAAATGTATAATCAGCGTTTAGAGCTAATTTAAATTTATAATCAGCGTTTAAAGCATGATTAACACTTTCACTGCGGCTAATACATCAAGTGATGTTTACAATATTTTAAAAGTTAAATTAAAATTTAAAACGAAAATAAAAATTTGAATGACTTTTTCCCTTTTTTAAGGTTTTGAGAAATATCACAATCAACCGTAAGAATTTTGTTATCACAAATATTTTTTCACAGAGTACATAAGAAAAAAGACAATATTTCATGACGCATAATATATGGCTCATGTCGCAGTGCAAGTGTTAAAGTATTAAATAAAAAAAAACATATTGACTCCCTATGGAGACTAATAATTAAATTGACCAAAAAAGTATTGTACCTTGTCATCGAATAAAATTATATTATTATTTATATTCAATTAGATATATGAGACATATCTTTATTCTTTTCGTCAATATTGACTTATCTTTAATTTTTAGTTTTGAAACCCCGCGCAATAAAAAATAAGTCGATCTATTATAATTCCGGCGATTATTAAAAATATTATCAAAACCATAATATTTCATATAATATAAATACGTATGAAACAAAAACCAGTTTTGGTTTATCCACCATATTATTACATTTACATTATGCTCCATAATAAAGAAAGACATTGTCGGGTCGATGCATAAACATCTTTCCTGTGAACTTAGCGCAAGTTAGAGCTTCCGTAGAGTATAATTTATTCGAAGTTACGGGAACTTTCCCAATATGTTTTTCTGCGCACTAATCCAGTACTACGCCGTCCCGCAAAATTTTCCGCCGTGATACATATTGCGCGAATAGACACTTGAATTTCAGAATAATATAAGTTTGTCATATAAAATTATAATTATTATTTTTTTTAACAATGCAGTTGAAGAATTATGTTCACAACTTTTAAAATGATCGTTTTCAAATGTATTCGAAAAATTGAAATTTATGCGAAAATGTATGCAACTGTGGTGCAATATACGCCAAACGTAAACATGGTAAAACTAGCGAATGGCAAAGTAAACAGAAGACGTTTAGCGCTAACCGCCACTTTATGGCAAATATTCCGCACGAGTGTCTCAAGGTTTTTTCACAATTACTTTTATTATATTTATTACGGCACGAATGTTTTTGATTCAATTTCCTTATAGACAATTTACACTCTAAAACATATAAATATATATTTTTACAACAGACCTGCTGCAAACGCTTTATCGTTTAATTTCCACTACTACACGGAAGTTCCCCAGAACACTGTCGCGACTCATTATTATAAATATATAATATAACGGATCAACCCTGGGCAATCAATTGAAGTGCTTTACACCTTTTCTCGATGAAAACAATTGCATAACGTTCGCGTAATCGACCTATTATATATTGTGATTTATATACAAAGCCTTCAACAGGCTCATGCTTCAATTGAATACAAAGTCACCCCCCTTTTGTAATTGTCTACTTATGCAATTTCCTATTGAGACCGCCCAACCCTCGCCTCTCTCTCTCTCTCTCTCTCTTTCTTTCTCTCATCTCTGTCGTATGTGTTTGTCGCAAAGCTTGATGTCACGTGCTTCGCAGCTTGCGATGACGCGTCGCGGCTATTAAAAAAATAATACGATCGTGATCTTTCTACTGCGACTTTGACACATGAGACGGCGATGAGTAGCTTTTCTTTCGTTATTAATCATCTTCTTAATTAAGAAACTTATGGTGGAGTTTTGAATTCGACGCGAGGGGATGTGGAAGAGTTGAGCAGTTTTTACAGAAAAAGTTCAGATCTACGCAGCCTTATTAAACTTGGGGTGAAGCTTTTTTTTATTACTTTCCGATGCTTATAAAGTTTGAAAGATTAAGATCGCAGGTGTCTATATACCTATATACCTTTCTAAATGGTAAAATTGACATAGAAAAAAATGCATCAATTAATTATGATTGCAAATACGGACGATCAAAACAAAAATATACGTATATGAGAGAAAGTAAGAACTTGTTATGGAGTATATGTTTTTATATAAAGCATAGTTACGATATCAAAAAAAATATATATGTAATACGAGAAAATATAAGAACTTGATATGGAGTATTTTTTTTCATAGCAGTCACGTATAAATGTAAATGTCCCCCTTCTTTGATAATCTTAAAAGAAAAAACCACACGCGATCATCTCTCACCGATCCGTTCCTCCTTCGACATATACGCCGTCTCCCCCACACACACGTGATCATCCGCAAGCTCTCTCTTTCTCTCTCTCCCACACCGTCATCATCACGCATCGCATCATCATCTCAAGGGCTCTCACGAGCTTGGCTCTAGCTCTAGCTCTCGCGCGTGCACGCATCCACCGAAAAAGACGCGACGCGGAATAAAAAAGAAAAACGCGCGCGCGCGCGCTTGACTTTGATTTTGGCAGAAGGATAAGTATCGCAGCGCTCGCAATCGGCGGCATTGTTTCTATTTCGGCGCCTCCCGCCCGCCCGCGCGTCCGTTAGAGGGAGAGCAGAAAGAGTAGGGAGAGAGATTCGCGCGCTCTCGCCAGGAATAGCGCGCGTTATTTTTATCGTGAAATGGAGCGGCGTCGGACGCAGCGATGATGATGATGATGGTTGTATACGTATATAGCGTACCTATATAGCGTAGTGTTGGTACTATGCTATATAAGTGGCGTTGGGGGAAAGACACGCGGACGATGAGTGAATGGGAAAGGAGAGAGAGATCAATGGTGAGCTTTTTTCGTTGGTGTATATATATATTTCGGATGCGTGAGTTTTGGTCAAGGTCGCGAGTATGGTGAGTCACGTGGGTGGGGTGAAAATTTCGAGGGGGAATTTTTTTTTTTTTTTTGGAGCCGCGAGATATTATTAGAGATTGACTTTTATGGGAGTTTTAATTGGTCGGATGAATTTCGTTTTATAAATATGTCATTTTTTCCACAAACTATATACGTAAGTTATTATAGTGGGAACCATATATCATATAGGTATACTTCGAGATAATCAATCATTTATGTCGAAGATTCGAGATGCTACTTTGTCGTGATACCATTAAAATCTATTCGAAAGCTCTCTCTCAGATAGCGGGATTCCCACGCGTGTATAGACGTACAATTCCTCGAAGAATGACTATTTTAGTTCGACGTTTCAAGTATAGTTTGTTAGGACAAAGAAAATATTCTTGTACAATCAAAATTTAAGAAATCGGAATTTTAAACATTCAGCCATTTTAGAAAATAATGTATTGATATTGTTAAGCTGTCGCTGTTCTTTATGATACTTCAATAATTGATAGCAAATATCAACTGCAGGTGTCTAAATAGTAGCCCACTGATAAAACTTGGTTTGTTCTAGCAAAAGTATCAACTGCCAAGACTTAAAAGATCAAAATACTTATACTGCCGGTCATTGTACTTTTCCTTCCATATTTTTAACAAAAGCGCTCTCTTATTTTTGGGAACACAAACTCTCGCGGAAATCGCAGGATCTCGTGAGACAACAAACGGTTGAAAGAGTGGATGGCCGCCGCACGTTTTCCGCTTCCCCAGACATATTTCAAACACTCCAATTTTAAATTTTATTTAGTCAAAGTATTTCTTGCAAGTTGAAATGAAAACATAAAGGGATATAGTGTACAAAATGCACTTATATGTAAAAGATATGATACCGACATATTAAAATATTTCAAAACTAATTAATGCAACATATTATCCAATACGACTATACTATATCCTATTAAAACATTATTTTGATAACTTGAAAGCTCCATTTAATAGCTATTGTTTCGTCCCGCTCCTTCTTGTTTACAGCAAATTTTAATCCTCCCAGCAAATTGATGACAGAAGAAGTCAGCGCACCTTTATCTGATCCTCGAACTCGTTTCCTTAACATTATTATAATTGCAATCAAAGTTATATGAAACAATGTAAAAATCGATTGCATAAGGCTGCACATTAAGTAATGATATCGTAATATCGTAATTAATCGTAGATGCATATATCGCCGGTGCTTATATGAAAAGAACTGTAAAAAAAGCTATGAGGAAAAACCTTTTTCAAAAATGCCGTGAAAAAAAACTTGTTCATTATTAGAATAGCGTTTACCAAATTTGTTTTTTTCATCACAGTGTTTACTGAGATATATTTTTGTTCATGGCATTTTATAGAGATGTGTTTTTTTTTCATGGCGTTTTGATAAGAAGTGTTTTTTTCACAGCCTTATAATTTACGTGTTCGTTTTCATAAGCACCATAGTGAAATATACCAGCCTGAATAAAATGCCTTGTCGTGTACTATCAAGCTCGTATACATACACCGATGAAAGAAAGCTGCCTCGTGCACCGCACTTGCGAGAGAGAGGTCGAGAGCTATGCCGTCAATCTAGCGTTATATTAACCAGGAACGGATCAGGAGAACGCTATACTTAGATCACAGCCGGTTTTACTAGGAAGCCGCGGGAATCGATCGACTCAATATTTGAAAGGTAATTCGCGATTTCGCGAGGGGAGTGGTATAAGTATATCTATTGCATGCAACGCGCAGCGCTCGAATTATCTAATCAAATATCATTATCTATGTATGATGGGTATACACCGAAAGTTGGTTGTTTGTTGGTATACGCGATCGCAGCTATTTCAAGAGATTGTCTGCAAATGCATTGTTAAATATCTTGATTTACCGGGCGATTGTTAGTTTAAGTTTGATTTTCTGCACTGTTAAATATTTTTCGATGAATAAAAGATCGGTTATTGATTAGCAACGAAGTAAGTAGCGATTTTGGTGTTGATTGTAGTCAATTTTATCAAAATTCGAATCTCTTAACCAGAGTACTATCGAATACGAATATAGTAATTTTTCCTACACCATTTTTTCTCCGTGTATACCTTATTGAAGTATCGTGTATAAATATTATTAATTAATTTATTTATTGTTTATAATCCTCGTAAAAATTGAAATAAATCTTTTAAAAATGTTAGAACTAAACGCCAAACGTTCATAATAGAACGTAAATATATAATATAAAATTTCACAATGCCTACTTCCACGTAAACATAATTTGTTTAATCTTATCTATACTTACTATGATTATTTAAAACAAACGTATTTTTCCAGCAAACGTGGCTTTTCGCGTACTATATAGTTATCGCGCTACCATTTCCAGTATATAAATAAACGTACACGAAAGTTGCGCATAAGAGTGTTATAAATTTATTCAAAATCAGAGCGATAGACTCTTTCACTTTCGACATAGTTGCAATTACCAGTAAGGAATATGCAATATTATATAAGACTGCTCGTTAAGTAATTATAATCTTTGCATAGTTCGATACAGCTGTTTTATTGCTTACAGGGGCTATAAATAAATTCGTCGATTTGCAATGACCGTAAGTCTACTTTTAGATACGTGAAAATTGAAATACATATATTATTTGAACAGCGATGTCCCCGTTGTATTATAACACGAAACAAAGAAAGTTTATTCGAAAATAAAAATTTATCAACGAAAACCGTACCGCGATTTCATCGTTCTCAGAACTTCATTGTGATTGTATTATTGTATTACTCTCTTTAGCTTACCACGCACTCTATTATATATCCATTATCTTTCGCACATTTTCGAAAAAACTCCTCTTACAGAACAACTGCGCGATACCTATACCCAAAATCCGCGTGCCGCGCTCAAAAACGTGACTGCGAACGTTCGCGTTATATACTTATATACTTAATAAATTCGCATGCGCGAGGGTGAACAAACGTGACCCGCGTGGTGCATTAGTAATATACCTAGTATACTTACATCACACAGAGCAAAATCCACTGCAGGCGCACAGCTGATCGCGTGTGCAACAGCAGTACAGCAGCCTGATGGTATAGGTCGGGTCAATATTCATCCCCCTACCGCAGGCTATCATATAATATATATCTCTCCTCTTCCTCCCTTTCTCTATCTCGCTCTCTCGCGGGGGGCACTAGTAAAACGCGCACGCGGTGGCGGGGCAACAACGCGCAAAAAAGCAGACGCTTACTGGCTGCCACGAGCGGACGTTCCTTATTGCCTCTCTCTGCGGCCTCCTCTCTTTCTTTCTGCTTCTCACGCGCTCTCGTATATTCTTAGCCGCGGCAGCTTACACTCTCTCAGTTTTCCCTCGACGCTGACAGCGTGCGGGTTGCTCTCTCGAAGTAAATCTCGTTACCTATATAAACGCTCGGTGTATATGCGTTTTACGCTCGTGCGCGTAGTATACAATACATATCTCGCTGCGGTGCAATAAACTGCAGTGATATAATTTCAAGGCGGTGGTAGCGCGCCTCCAGGAGAGGAGTGTTATTATTACAGTGGTGTAAATACTTAGTTAGTTAGTCATCGACGAGGAGATGGACGAGGAAACGGAGCTGGTGAGCGCGTCGCTGATGAACCGCGTTTACTACGCGGCGCGCGATGGCATGGCCATCACCCTCTACGCCATGCTTAGCGGCAAGGACCCAGAACTCTGCAGTCGGCTTATTAGCCAGGTACTTACGGTGCGTGGGTGTGTCTGTGGTATGTTAGCGCGTGCGGGAGTCGAAGAGCGGACAAAGAAAAGCGCGGCGGTCGCATCATAATAGTACTTAGCGCGCGCGATGCTGTATGTATGTGCTTATATGGTTTGTCGTATGTAATAGGAATTTCTTTCATTAGATTGTGCATTTGTTTTTTTTTTTTAATGCTGTTTATCAAATATACAGTTGCTTTTTGAAAGAATCATTTTTATGCAATGTGAATGACAAAGTGGCTTTGGTCTATTTTTCGTTATGTAAAAGGGAGTTCTTTTATACAGTTTGCTTTGCAGTCAGCATTCTAATGAGTTCAGTTGGTTAACTGTTGTTATTTATAAATAATCTATAGATAGTTTAGCAATTCGGCAAATGTAGCGAACAGATAAGATCAATTACAATGGGCCAATAAGTGGCAATTATTACGAACAAGTTATAATTAAAACTGTTGCTAGAATATCTATTTAAAGAGATTGCACTTGTTTGAGAGAGGCAGAAACCCTTCAATAATTATCAATGTTTATTCCTGATGATGCGTTATGTAAAACTGATTTTCATTCAATAAACGTACAGCAGACTTTTGTCTTGTATTTATCGTGAATGATTTATTACATTTCTATGTTAATTGACAGCTGAATATTATGCACACTTGAGTTTATTAGGCTGCAGTTGCACAAAATGATTAGAGCTACTTTGATATGTGCTGCATTATTTTCATTATAGTACTATAAAATTGTTAGTTGTTAAAAGGGCATATTCCAGTGTCCTTTGTCTAGATCAAACAAAGCAAGGTTCAAGGCACGTGTCTTCCAATGAAGAGTTTAAGAATCTGGCTGCAAGCCAAAATTATTTGCTTTGGGGTCTTCAAACAAAGAAATTTAAAGATTAAACTAACAACTTTCTTTTTTTCCCAATTCAGAAAATTTGCTCCACCAGTTTATAATTTTATAAACACAGAAATTTGATTGATTCAGAAAAACAATTTTAATTTTATTAAAAAATTATTAAATTATAGTTAAATGCTAATGAAATGCACATACTTTATTGTACTAATTACCATTCTTTTTCTTAAATTTAGAAAGTGCTACAAGAAGATGGACAATGTTGTACACCTTTTATTGTTGCTGCACGATTTGGACATACCAAAGTAGTCAAAATGCTTTTGGATAAATTTAAATTTGATATAAATCAGGAAGGAAGTGTGAAATTAAAGGGACTTATAATTAAAGGTGTCAGTGCCCTTTGGTGTGCTACTGGTAAGATTGAAAACATTTGGAAGATAAACCAAATATTTTTTTTAATTAAGTAGAACAATATTTTATAAAAACTTTATTATGTCCTATGTTTTCTAGCTGCTGGACATTTAAATGTGGTAAAGACGCTAGTGAAAGCTGGTGCTAATGTAAATCATCCCACAAAAACAAATTCTACACCTGTAAGAGCTGCTTGTTATGATGGAAGACTAGACATTGTAAAATATTTAATCGATCATTCAGCAAATATTCATATTGCAAATAAGGACAATAGTACTTGTTTAATGATTGCTGCTTATAAAGGTTATCTTGACATTGTAAGTTGTTTTTAAATATACAAATTATTATTATGTTTGCTTATAAATAAAAATTAACAACAATTTATAATTTAATTTAAATTACTTTAATCTAATCAACTATGTATTTCTTTTAATTTTGATTATAGGTGAGTTTTTTATTAGAGAGTGGAGCAGATCCCAATGTAAAATCTCACTGGAAAGAAACCGCTCTGCATTATGCTGCTGAATGTGGTCACTGTAATATAGTCAAAAAATTGTTAAAATATGGCTCAAAAATGTTAAAAAATGCTCACAATATGACTCCATTACTTTCGGCTGCTGAGAGATCAAGAGCAGAAGTTGTTGAGTGTCTTATTAAGCATGAAGCTGTGAGTAAGGAAGATAGCATTGATGCTTATGAACTTCTTGGTGCTTCATTTGCCAATGACAAGGAAAACTACTGTGTTTTAAAAGCATATAGTTACTTACACAAAGCCATGTGTTTAAGGTATTTAGATATTTCAACTTCTTATATTTAGAGAAATACTTAATCAATAAGTGTATTCGTTCAAATTTAATATGCATAACACTGTTTTTCAGGTATAGTGATCCAAATAATATTATTAAAAAAAATGTTGGTGAACCAATTCCTGCATATGATAATTGGCGAGAATGTGAGACTTTAGAAAGATTAGAAAGTATAAGAACTAATCACCATGGAATACACATGGAGGCTTTAGCAGTAAGGGAAAGAATTTTAGGTTTGTAATAATTTTATTAAATTTTTTGTTTTGACAATAGCACTTTATTTTATTGATACAATTATTTATGTTTAAATAATATGTACTATATATGTTCATATATCGAACTTTTATTTAAAAATTTTTTTTGATTATCTTAGTAACAATTTATAATTTTTGCAATAACTTTGAAATCAATTTTTTAATTGTACTAGGTAGTCATCTCTATATAAGCGCCCTTCGCGCGCCGTATAATTATAGCCAAACTTAGCGCCACTTTTGTTTTTGTAACCTAGCAACCCATTTTAAAAAACTATTTTTTAATTTTTAGGAAGACAAAACCCAGATGTGACATTGCATGTTGTGTATAGAGGAGCTATTTTTGCTGATAATGCAAGGTTTGATAGGTGCATAGATCTGTGGTTGCATGCTTTATTCATACGTCGGTTCAATAACATGTCAATTTCAAAAGATTTGTTAAAGTTTGCTCAAGTAAGTATATTTTAATAAAAATTAAAGTTTTCTTATAGATCACTCAGATTTTGTACATACATCACTCAAATATTGTGTATTAAATCAAAAACTTAAATATTAAACGATTTTTAGATATTTTCGCAAATGATTCATTTTGGAATAGAATTGAAAATTTCACAAGTATTAAATGTCTTGGAGGCATGTGTTCTTGAAATAGAAAGAAACAAAAAATGTTTGACTGTACCTGACCCAAAAGATGGAAGTGACCAATCAGTTTTTGTTAGTATATGTTTTTTACATTAAAAAAAGTTTCTTCAATACAATAAAAATAAGTAATGTTTTTTACAGGAAGAAATTGAATCAAATATGTTAAATACCTTATACATCATAACGATATTAACGAAATTAAAAACTTTATATGAAAAAGATTATTCTGAAGCCGACCTTGATCGAATAATTTATTTAATTCATAGATTATGCGCCCTTCAAATGACATTAAAAGATGGTCAAACTGCATTGCATCTTGCAGTTAATGCAGATACACCTGTTGATGACTTTCACACGAATGATGTTTGCAAGTGGGTTTAAATTTCTATTAAAAACATTTTTATTTTAAATAACATGTAAATTTTGTATCACCACTATATTCATGAATATTTTTTTAAGATTTCCCTGTGCTGCAACAGCAAAATTACTTATAAACTGTGGGGCAAACGTGAATGCAATGGATAATGAAAGAAATACACCTTTACATATTATTGTGCAATATGAAAAACCTATTAGTCATTTCATGACATTACATTCTATAATTTTGGATCTTATTGAAGCTGGTGCACATATGGACATTGTTAACAGCCAAGGAAAGACTCCATTTGATGCTGCTACTACTGGTAATAAATTTGTATCAATGCTACTGTATTTGATATGTTTTAAAGAAAGTTTTATTCAAGAACCAAATAACTTGATTCATATGCGAAATATATTGATTTTTATATTGCAACATTTTTTAGGTGTTGCAGAAATGATTCTTCGAACACAAACGAAATTATCTCTCAAATGTATGGCAGCAAAAGCTGTTAAAACATATAATCTTTCATACAACGGTAATGTTCCTCGATCTTTAGAAAGTTTTATCGAATTACATGGCCCTGGACTTAATCAAGGATGACATTGTTTGCTGTCATCTGAAAGCAAACTTTCTTAACTGTATAACGTGACAAACTGACAGTGGAGTGCATTATATTATTACAAGCTCCCTCGATCGTAGCAAGCGCACACGCATCAGACACACGTAAATAAATAATAACCAACGCCGGAAGCCGCGTACGCGCACCGCAAGAGATAGAAGAGAGCGAGAAGTTAGTCAAAGGGTGATGCGCGCGGGGAACAAACGGTTTCCTTTCCTCCTCCCTCGAATCCAAGAAGAACCCGATGTTCTTGCCCCGGGATCGGCGGCATTTAGCGTTTAACCTTTTCGTACCGTATGGGTCCTGTAGGGCCCACTTTGTTCAACATGCTGTAGAAAACTGAAATTAAATAATTTCTTAAATCTACCCATTTAGGCGTGTTCTTTTA
>UXGD01001847.1:0-30653 GCA_900474315.1 Torymus auratus
CCGCCACCTCGCGCTACCTCGATCAATCAACGCGTCGGAAATCTTCTCCCCCCGAAGAGTCGCTCCGACAAAGTCCGTTGCCGCCGGCGGTGGTGGCGGAAGTTGATTTCCCGCTCGCAAGTTACTCGCACCGTCGTCGCCGGGAAACTTCGCGGAAAAGTTGCCGCTCCCGTGGTATATGCTAATCTTCGCCGACCCGAAATCCAGACGCGCACGAGTCTGGGAGAGAACAGCTGCGCCAACATCGGACGAGGTATCGCGTTTCTCTCGTTTCACGCGTCGCTGCTTTTGTCGCGCCAAAGGTGGAAGGCGCGCGACTGGAATTGAATGGGGAGAACGAAATGAATGCGGCGCGAGGGCTTTACGTTTTTAGGCGGGATGTTCTGTGTTAATACGTTGGAATGGAGACTATGATAAATTTGTAACCGTTGATTGAGAATAATTTTCGAGGAATAATTTCGTGAAAATAATAACGGGTGAGCAAATATATATAGAGCCGAGAGTACTACCACGCAAAGTTATAGTAATGACGTTGACGTAGGTTTTAACGGATTACCAGAGGATTATGTCTTTTCCCCCAGAAATTCAATACTTTGCGATAATAATAATGACCCGCACGCTTATACCGTTGATATATATTTAATCGAGTTATTACTTTTCTCCAGTTCTCGTGCCGTAAACATTATTCATCATTCCAAAAATATTATTATTATTATTAATCGATCACTACTCACACGCAGGTCGTAACATATAACCAAAAGCGCGAAATGCATCAGGGAAAAAGCTTTCGTCACAGCGTAAATTATAAATCAATTCCCATAATAATAAATAAACAGCACGCGCGCACGTGTATTTGTTCGGCTAATTGAAAATGCATAAATCTCAGGGGCGGCCCGCGCCGCGTCATCGAGAGCTTGCACGCATATATACACTCGCTATACGCGCAGTTAATAAGTAAACATCGGCGGCTGTGCGTGCGCGCGACGATAAATCACGTATAGCACGTGGCGCGTATGTGTGTGCATCCGCTACGTATATCCGGGCTCGTAAATTTCAGCGAAGCGCGCGGCGAAAGGACTGCGTTCGCACACGATTGTCAATTAAAATACGCGCCTCGTCGTCGGACATTCGTTCTATACATTCGTTTTCCCCGCGTGGTATTTAACCATCGCCACGGGGATTAAGAAAATCCAACCGCGCCGCGAAAATCAAATTTTACGAAGTCTCTGGCATCCTTGATGAAAAAAAAGTACACTTTGTTCTATATAACGCCCACGCGCGTAATTGAAGCGCCCTCCAATTACAACGACTTTGTACTCGGATTATATAAGCCGCGCGAGGCGTCTTTGATTATTCGTGCGTGCGCCTTCTAGGCGTCGTATCAGGGTCAAGTCCCGTCACGTCTCAGGAGAAGGTGCAGAGATATCGATTTGATGGTATCGGTGGAATCGCATTGCGAAGGGCTTGGGTGGTGATGAGACGAGATGAGTCAGTTGGTAGGAGTTGCAGTGAGACGAGCGCACCACGTAATTGCTGCGGTGATGGGTTCGAGTGCGGAGTATGCTTTTGATAAGAAGGGAAACGTAAGTTTTAATGAGGCTTTGTTTTAATCATTTCGTGATTTTCTTGTTGTTTTGGTTGTTTGAGTAAAGAAGCTATTTTTTTATAAAGATAAATTATATTTATAAATGCTATAATGGTTTATATTTAAGATAAAATTTGGATGTGTAAGGTAATAAAGAAGGTTTTTGAAAAATCGTTCATTGGAAAATAATGTAAATATCGTGCGCATGAACGAAAAATAAGGGAACCCAGGCGACTTTGTAGTTTACGAGACAATATCGCCGTCGCATCTTTATGTAAGTAGATGAGTTTCGCGTCTCATAAAGATGAAGCTTATAGCCGCTGTACCTTATCTACTTACGAGCGTATATCGGTTTACTGTTAACCCTTTGGCCTACAGAATATAGAAAAGATTAAATATGGTAGCAGGTCATTGGATGTACCTTATAACTATATAATGCAATTGCAACGTATAAAAAAATTGAAATTGAAATGATTACTGGAAGACTATGAATAATAATTCTCATTAATTATAAGACCTATCGAAACATCAGCTAGGAATTCCCGAAATGAATCACGAAACCTTATACCTTATCATATTCACACATTCCCACAACCATACAGACACGTCCTCCATTACTCACAATCCCGAAATTGAAAATTCACCGCGCAAAATAGCGAATCTCACGCACGACCCCGGCATTACCATAATATTCGGCCGCACGCGAAAAATCGTCCGCCCGAAAATCGATGCATAATAAGCTCATCCCGCGCTCGTTTGTGAATTATTATTCGACCTCGCAGCTTGAATAGCGCTTTCCCCCCGATGCGCGCGCTTCCTTTTCGCGTATAAATATATTGTTACGGGCCGCCGCGGGCGTGTTAAATCGGGGCGAAGAAAGGCCCGGGGATATGTCGGGGTCGAGCGTTAAAACTTTATTGCGCAGAGACGGTGGATAGAGCCTCGACTACGCGCACGTAATTATTTATCGCTTGCATTAAGCGCGTAGTGGTGGGTATGTATGCGCGGCAGAGGTTGCTGGTTTTTTGGTAGAAATCGTGCATTAATTCGCAATGATTGCGGAGGTTTTGCGGTGTACGGGAGCTGAGGGTAATTGAAAGTTCTGTTGTTGCGAGATGTTTTTGTGGATGCTTGAGTGAAATGGAAGGCAGGAATCTCGAAATCTATTCGTTAACGGTTCATCCATTCAGGGTGAAACAACGGCTTTTGCTTTCGTTCTAAATTACAAATTAACGTTTAAAACAAGAACGTCTATTTGAATATTATTAATGTTTGGTAGAGATAAATAGTTGAATTGCTTATCAGTAGTTTATAGATAATTCTGCTGTTGTTATCCTATAGTTCAAAACTTGTTGAAACTTATCAGTAGTTATGGTGTTGCTATTCCATAATTCAACGTTTCCTTAAGACTAAGCAGTGCTAATAACAAATAATTTGCCAGCGGTTGAGTCAATAATTCATGAAGAATTTTCAACTAGCAAAACAAATCTGCAACGAACATTACGGGGTCAGACCAATTTAAAGGTTTCGCAATATTACTTTCTTTTGTGTGTGTTGTAAGAAGATTTTCGTAGGGAAATCTTTTCAGAAAACATGAAATATATAAGCGCATTACAAGATCAGTGGTATTTCAGAATCGAAGGAAAATTAAGTACGGCGAGGAAATATTACATTCCTGAAACCCAGGCTAACTTTTAATGAGAACGGGTTATTTGGTTTTTCAAAGCTATTTTGTTACGTGAATATTTAACATTTTCTCAGGAATTCCATTAATGGGGGGAAAAGGAATGATGAAGGAATTGTGCAAATTCCAACGAGTCGATGAAATGTTTAAATGTTTTGCAAAGCCCAAAGTGACTTAGTGTACTTAGGGAACTATTATAATTAGAGCGAGCAAAGAACTTCGTGACAATCTTGATAGAGGAAAAGTTTTGCCACTGCAGCGCCGATGATTAAGAGAAGATTGCACGTCGCGCGATACAAAATGTAGTTTTATTGCTTTTATCGATCTATTGTGCGGCTCAAAAGATTTTACAGTATTAGAAAACTTTTAGCGCATTTTTATTATGTAACTAATCTAAAGGAACACAACATCGATTTAATGCATTTGAACATGAAAGTAGTTTGAATTGCCATACATTATTATATTATTCTTTACTGTGAAAATTTTTCAGCTTTACCCAAGCTTTTACACCCAAATATAAGCCCTACCTAATAACTTACACGTAACTCTCTCTTACCTCGACTTCTTCCGAAACTATACGACACAAAGCCGCGCCCCTCGCAGGAAATTCTACATCCCACGTAAAAACTTCCATTCCACTTACCGGATCCAATATTCATATTTTCATTATCTCGCGCTCGCCCGAACGCGATGCGGCCTTTAACCTCCACGGCCGCTTGATTTTTCTAATTTAAAATTGGATATGGAACGTTTGCGTTGCTCGCGAAAGAAATCTACCTCTCTCCTTCGGCCCATAATTCATCAGCGCAGCCTAAACTTTTCTCACGGGAGAAGGGGGGAAAAAAGTTGAAACACTAATTTCTCGCACTTTTCAGGCGCTGTTAACACGATATCTCGCGGAATAAAATTCTATTCGTACTTGTATGTGTGTGGGGGGAGCGTTCGTAGACGGCAAGTGTGTTATGATTACGATAAGGGGGTTCTTGCGAGCGAGCGTGTGGGTGGGAGAGCCCAAGACGCAGAGGTGCTCAGTTATGCGTGTATGCGAGGGAATTTCCGTAATGGCGTTGTTAAGGAGGGTACGAGGGATTCGGGAGATTCGGCGTGTAGTCGCTGCGCGGGAATCTGAATATCGCGCGCTCACTCTTTACGGACCACCTTTTTTTACCTTGGAATTTGAAGATAATGTCGAAGATTACGGTTTTTATATTTCCGTAAAAGTGATAAGTGAATCGTGCGGATAAGATTATAATAAATATTCAGAAATAACGAAAATACTTGATTAATATTTCAAAAAGTTATATGCACCGCTGAATCCACGGTGTTCTCAATTGTCCGCAATTACAGTGATTTAATCGCGCTGGAAAAAACAAATATAGGAAATGCACGGTTGCAGTTTCGCGTGAATTAACAGCTTGTAGTTTCACATCTCGTGAGTAGTGTGTATCGTGACTTGTTCATCGTGTTTCGCATCTCGTGCTTTACCGTACCTCGGTGAAAATAAAGGAAATTTATTTTTACTCCGCGTACTTTGTTTCTTTAATAGAGATGTAAGAATGTTCTACAAGCTCACTGAGCGTTGCAGCTATTTAGAAATCTAGCTAATTTCGTTTAGAAATGTTTGCGAAAAACGCGTTTTCAAATAATATTAATATTAATTCGTTATTTTGAATTTAAAAAAAACTATTTCAAACAATTATTATAAATTATACAAAAAATGTACACTATAAAATTAAATAATTTTTATAAAATGCTCTGAAGCCTGGTTTAAAAATAGTCCAGGAAACATTTCACGTAAAGAATTTTTCGCTCCAATTCTATACGTTAGATTCCCGACTAAATTTATATTTTATTCTCAGAATTATGAAATATTTGAAAAGCACACAGAGCTCCTGGACTGTCGAATTCGCACATTCGCCGATTTTCCCCGCACACACCGAAACTTATATATCCCCAAACCTCCGCAATTTCATCGTCAAAATTAAAACGTTAAAAAATCCATTGCGAATCAATTCTCAAAGCGCGCGTGCGCGCATTTTATCGCACATATAACATCCATCGAATTCACGTTAAAGCCACGAATCGCCGGCACGTAGCCCGAAAATTTGAACCGCTGCCAAAAGTTCGCTAGCGCAACTGAAAAAAAAATAATAAAATAAAATAATCAGCCCCGCGTGCAACTCCTCGAAGATTAAAACTACGTACGTCGGCAAAATTCGATCGAACCGCGCAACGGGTGGGCTGTTCCACGCGAAATCACAAAGGTGGAAAGTTACAGAGCCCCGCGGGCAATTTGCCCACCTTTAATTTCCCCGCGGATGCATGTGTGTGTATGAATATGCGCGGCCCGCGCGTTCTAGATTTTCCACTTTAACACGCCCTTGCGCTACACTCGCGCCTTTTGATTATCTCCCCCTTTCCACTCGCTCTCTCGGCTCTCCTTTCTTCCCGGCAGCTAAACGCAAACGACGCGACGGCTCTTCTTCTTCTACTCCTTCTTCTTCGTGGGCGCGACGACAATGGCCGCGCCGGCCTTTTGTCAGTTTCCGTAAAGGTGCACGCGATTCCCGCGGCAGCGGCCATTCTTTGAGATTTGGGTTAAAATATGAATTCTATCGAGGCGCTGAAATATATACGCGTATATGTGTGTGTGTGTGGAGTTCGTCAGCGTTCTGCCCGAGGGCTTCTTTTCTCGAGCGGTCAGGCCGAGAGATTTTTCACATCTCTCTCTCTCTGGCGCGAGCGGGAATTCTTCTCTGCTCTTTTTGTTTCGACCTGGCTTTATGTTTTTTAGAGAATGAGAGAAAAACGCGCGTGGGCGGCGCTATCCTTTTCGCGGGAGAGGCACTTTTCTCATTTTTTTGCACGCAGGCTTCTTCTTTCGCGCTCGTTAACTTTGCGGCTGCAAGCGCGCGTAGTATACGGATTCCTTTTTTGCAGCTAAAGGCTGATTATGCATATTTCAAAGATAATGCCGGAAATTGAATTGACGGGAGCGCAGTATAACGCGCGTGGATATATTTCAGAGGCGGAGATTTTGGATTTTGTGAAAAAGGTTCTTTTGTTTTTGCGAATTCTTTTTCTGGTATTTCGGGGAGTTGGAAATTATAGCGAATTTAATTTGACATTGCTGGAATAAAATTTTTCATCAAGAATTAATCATAGCGTTTAGATGGGTTCAAATTTTTTAATTAAAAATTCATATATTATCATATTGCATGAGATACCTTATAGCTAATGTCTATTATATAACGTGGCTCATCAATATTCTGTCTCGAAAATTAAATCCTCAAGTCAATTAAAATGTCGTAAATCAACATGACTCATCACGTAATCTATATTAATGTTCAGGAAGCTATAAAGACGCATGCATAGTTAGCTCTAGCGAAAAAAAATGTAGAAAGTGTTTGTCATTGTCGCTTTTGCAAAAATGTTATTACCAACTAATTTCTTAAAAGGCTTTTAAGGTTTTGTGTTTCTACAACTATGGCGGTAATTATTTTCATTATGAATTATGAATACGTTACTTTACATTACTTATATGAAAAGTTGTTGATAACATTTGATATTTGTTATATAAAATAAAATTATTTACAGAATAAATCATATCTACCTTCTACAAACATTTAACCCGCAGCTATTATTAAAAATGATAATAGCGATTACCAAAAATTAGTTCAACACTACATCTTACCGTCCTAACAAACCATATTCCAACAATAACTAAATCACCGGCCAGCCTACTTATTCATACGGTATCCAGCGCGGGCAATTTTTTTTCCTCGCAGGTCAACTAAATATTCCGCAATTTACGAACGCGCATCAGCGCGGCGCCGTAAAATATTTCATTGCGCGAACCCACCACGCGGCAACTATATTCCCGCTGCAGCTCCCAACAAAAAAAAAGACTTATATATACTCTTCGGCCCGTAAAGGAAGAATCGATAACAACCGGCGCGCGCTGGAGGGATCCAAAAAAGCGTCTGTGCTCATAATCAGGGTAAAAAGCCCCGCCGGCGGTGGTGAAATCACGCGAAGGCCCGACGTCGCGTGCGCTCGCGCGGGCCGCATTATTCATACTTGCGGGCGATTACGCGCGCGCACGGACAATCCACCTAATGGATCCATTCCGCGTGCCTCAACAAGGGCTTATATACGCCCGAGTGAAGGTGCGCAGAGAGACGTGGTCGCGACGCGGTAATCTCGAGCTCTGTAGGGCGTAAGTATAGCGGTTGGAGCTGAGTCCCCCACCCTCCCCTTGGGTTTAGAGTCGTCAAGTGTCATGATGATGCGGTCATGGTTGGATATTGCTTTGTTGTATTGATATATATGGGTATTTAATTACCGGGACAATGATATGTGAGGTATTTGGAATATTATACGAAGTGGTTGCAAAGCGTATAATTGTCTTATTATATGTGATTATTTTGTGATTAATTGTAAATAAGTCAAAATATGAGGGTTCGATAGTTTACTGAGGTGGTAAAAATGTGTAGCAACACATATTTTATTTAAATATTATCATGTACATAATAGCCGTAAGCATAATTCCTTTTGTTATAATATTCGAATCTAACAGTGTTTTAAGTAAAGTAATATTAAATTCAAAATTCCGGTTAACCTCAAGCTTTGGTCGATTATAATTGTTCAACTAGGCGATTAATGTTTTTGAACTTAAAACACCTAATTTTTCAATATTTTCACTAATCGTACTTTAAGTTTTAATGTTTTTCCTAACTTAATGAATTTAGGTGGCTTTTTGTTAATACTATTAGCCGCAATGCTAATTATGCGAAAAAGCCAAAGTTTAGACGAGTAGGTATTATCTCAAGAAGTAAAAGTTAAGTAGCTTTCGTATTTGAAAGTCACACTAATTATTACCTAAATTAATTTTAACGAAAGTTTAAAAAGAAATTTATGAAATTTATGAATTTATGAACGTTTTATGAACCAACTACCTTGAAGATTTAAGAAATAATTTTTTTAATATTTCACGTAATTTCGATAAGAATATTAAATAGTTTAAGTAGGAAAGTATGTCTTCTGAAACATCAGTCTAAGTAATTAGCTTAAACTAGTTTAAGCCTTTGTTCTACAATTTTGAGAGATACGGAAACAAAGTGCAAATCTTGTCGTTAAAAGAGAAACACTAAAATGTAACATTAAAACATACATCCAACTACACTATCTATGCAAATTTCAGGGGAAAAGGTCGATTGTGGTCAGACGCTCGTTTAACGCCTACAGAAGTATACTTGAGATGTAAATTTTGCGCTGGTGAACCACAAAGGCACTTTTAGCCACCTTAACCAGCGTACAAAGACAGGGCTATTTTTATGTTTCTATATATACTTTCCTTAAAGTTTTGCTTCTGTATATAGTTTTCTGGAGAATTGCTTAGTGGACATGTGCATGGCTGAATTGTTAATATACTACTCGTAATAATATTATACCTTTTAAACTGGGCTAATCCTGGCTCACGAGTGTCCTCCCACTCGTAATTTATGAACTATATAAAAATCATTTCTTCGTAATTGTGCACTAAAAACTACGGTTTCGAAATATAATTGATATAATGTTTCATAACTAATCCTTGTCAACATTTACGAAATGAAAATCACCTATAATACTTATTTTCATCCGCACAAGTACCAACTACACCACATAAAATAAGAACCACCCACCATCACCTTTCCTACAATCGTCCAGCTCCTCGCAATATCGTCGCATTACAAGCAACGGCAATTACATAGTCCCTGTTCTCTGTCTGTGTGTTGCAGCGAGCACTCGATCAGTACGCGGGTCGAGCGGAGAGGTCACCCGGTGCACTGCGAGTGCGGCGAGGTCATGAGGCCCTTGTGACGCCGGGACGAGACGGCCGAGAGCACCTTGGCCGCCTCTTAAGCCTTCTTCTTCTTCTACTTCTTCTTCGCCGCCTCTCAACAGGACGCCGCATCCGCCCCGCCGCCGCCGTCGTCCGCTTTTATTGTTCCCTTTCTGTGCCGCTTTGTTGTTGCTGCTGCTGCTGCTGCTGTCGAGGCGGGACGTGTCGCGGATTCCGATAATCAAGTGGCAGCTCGCGCCACGTTTTGCTTGAACGTGCTTTTTCGAGTTGCAGATGACGGCTTATTAATTTTAGATTCGCAGAGAAAAGAGGAATATTCGTAGCCGAGGGAAATTTTTTCATTACGGATATTCCTCTTTGACATACTTTTATAGAAGAATAGGGAATTATGTAGTTGTAGCTGTCAAAGAAATAGACGCTGTGTAAATTCGGTGAGTTGGAGAGCAACTGGCGAATTATTAAAATTTTCATAATGACGTTGAAAATTATAATGAATCTGTGATATACGACGGTCCGAGTGATATTACATAGTTTTCGGTGAGTATTATTTCAAAACTTTGATTTTTGAGTTGAATTCGAAATTAAGTAAAATTCACTTACATCCATAAAGTGCATTTATAATGAATTCTCGTTGGGGGATAACTATTAATATATTAATGTAAATTTTACGCACTTAAAAAAGTTAATGCAGCTATTATTGTAAATTTTAGTCGTTACATTGATTCATTTTATGATAAAGTTAATGTTGTAGCATGCATACAAAATTTTTATGGAAAATCAGATTACGGGTTGGTAAAAATGCTTTTTCAAAATAATATATATTATTATTGCCATTAATAAAAAAACTGGCAAATTTTCTTCACCCAAATAACAACATGAATCTGTAAGGGTCTGACTATATCACATTTGTACTACTTTTTTCAATGACGTGAGATTAATTACAGTTTCCTTACAAAATATTTATTTAGGTTCCTACGGCATAATTAAAAAAAAATTATGAAACATATACAATCAGAAATTCCGGTATTGCTTAAAAAAAAGGAACTAACGTATTAGTTAACTCAATTGCAAAATTAACCCATAGCCAGTTGCTCTGCAGTGTTCGCAATTCCATCCATCTATCCTGCACTTCCCTTTTTTCTTCCTCTCAGTCTTCCGCAACTCCTTCCTCGACAGCAGTAGCAGCAGCAGCAGTAGCAGCATCAGGTCGGTCACTTTGATTGGCCCCGACTCCTTCCCCACCCCTTCATGCGGTGATGGCAACTTCCTCCTCTCGTTTTCCGCTCGCCAGCGGAAGACTCATCAGCGAAATCGAGGTGAAAATATGCCACCCCCCCGAGATATCGACCACCTTGGGTTTCTCTTTGTTCCACTTGCGCGCCAGAGAGGGATTAACAAGAAAAATAGAAAACGGCGACGGCGGAGGTGGCGGTGGTACGACATCGACGGCGCTGAATAATCAAGAGGACACTCTACGAGAATATTTTCTTCGCGCCCGGCATACACGTGCGAGAGACACTTTTTTTACTTTTTATATATATAGGAATCGAGAGAAAAAGAGAGAAAGAGCGAGAGAGAGAATTGTATTCTCGATATACTGCAAAGGAGTCGAGCTCTTTTCCCTTCTCCTCTGAATAATGGGCGAGACCGACGCGAGGAAATAACGAAAAGACTAAACTCGACGGCTGAATCGAAAAACGCGCTCTCGCTGGCCTTCCGCTCTCGTTACGCTCTGGAGTATAGCGCGATACCGCGAAATATCGCTTCGAAGGCGTTATTGCAAAACCCATCCGCGTATATATACCATTCCGAATCAATATTTAGAGCGCAGCGAGTATTTTTCCAACCCGAGAGTGAATTTAACATATGGTTTTTTTCTCTCCCCACCCCCCTGTGGCCTCACCGAATCTTTCGAGGTGACGTATTTTTCGATTCGGTAGTCGGAACTGCGAAAAACTCTTAAATTTCAACGATACGACGACTACGACCTATTTTAATAACGTAGATGTTCATATGTATATGTTTGGTAATAGTGTATTTCGTAACTGCGTTTATGTTATAAAAGGAGCATTGTGTTTTCTTTTTTACGATAACGAATGCGATTTGTAGTGTCCTCTGAGAAAAAACAAACAACGTAAACATGGTCCTATATAAAGCGAACTATATATCGAAAACGGTGCTAGTGAAACGAAAACCTAAATTGTACGAATAGAGAGGTTCGAGGCGATAATAATATACATATACATGATATTTTAGCGAGATAGTAGTTTAAGAAGTTTTAGCAATTATTGTTAAAGGCGACGGTATCGGCTGTGAATTGTGTTCTGTGAAGTGCGACTATATCGAGAGAAAAGAACAGTAGAGCGGAGAAAGGTTTCAAAGAGTTTCCTTTCAGGTCTTTCCTTTTCACGTGCTTATACATATATATATCCACAGGTCTTACGTAATTCTGTTTTTTCTTTTTTTTTTTAGAGTTGAATTCGACTGTAAGAAATACTTGATTACACTTATTTTGAACGTAAAGGTTTCTTGTTTGCAAAGTATCACAAAACTTGCAATTATTATTTTTTTTTATAAAGAGGAAAACTTCAATTAGTTAAAAACATATCGTCTAAATATACTAAAAAAATACATATATTAAACAAACATAAACTGTACATAGTCGGTACACATATTTAATCAAACATTATTTTTAAACAATCATTATTATATTGTTATGTAAATAAATTATAAATGAAAAATATTTAACATTTAGGTCATTACTCAATAAATAGGTCAATTTATTTGTTACGCTAATCATGTTTAATATATTGTTATCTTATAAAAGAAGTATAAGCTGGTTATAAATAACGCAAAAACTAATAAAAAATGCGAAAAATCACATATGCCATTGTGATAAAAAAAGTTACCAAAATGAATGTTGATTAAGCGTGTCAAAACTTTGCTGAACTTTATTTAAATTCATATCTGAATGCGTATGCTGTTTGATTCGATAAATTAACTTGTGTCTACTAAAGTAGAATAATAAATTTATGAAATTCCTTTAAAATTGTTTTATACATAAAAATTTCATTTCTTTTATTTACTATTATTTTGTACTCGCATTCGAATACAAAAATTTTTGGTATTCTTTTACTTTTTTTGAAATTTTGATAATGATGTTAAACATTCATGAATTCATACGCACGGATAGTCACATTCCATTTCAAATGAGAATTTGAAAAAAGTTGCAAAATGTTTATTGTATTATTCCAGGTTGTGGGATTCATCTATTCAAAGCTTGACATTTCATACTTTCGAAATGGAAACATAAACTATCAGCATCAAAACTTTTAAAATATCTGTGACATGTTTTTTAATATTGAAAGTGGAATTCGTACGTAAAGTAAAACTTCAATTCTTTAACATTTGGTTCTATATACATATATTAATATCGATAAACAGGCGTCAGACTATTTCTGTATTACGATGATAAAAGTAGCACACAATGGTTATACTACACAAGACTCTTCTGTTTAATTAACAAACACAGAAATAATGTAATTTACATGGCCATACAACCACATTACTTGTTAAAATGTCGCTGTTTAATATTAAATACGAATGAAAAGCTCTTTAAACAGAACCTGATTTTCGATTAATGTTTCAAATTAAAAGCCAAAGTATCGACAGCACATATATCCACGTACAATTTCCCAGGGTTTCTCATTAACCATCCTTGCCCATTTCTCATCCCCGCGCCTCACGTTTCATTTTCACTGAACATCAATCGCAACGTCCAGTCCCCCCCTCCCATCCCACAACCCCAAACCTCCCTATATAAACTCTCCGCATACACCTGCCACCGTTTCACCCGTCCATCCTCCCTCCATACACACATATGCAGTCATGCAAGGACTCTTGCGTACCCTACACTCATTTCCATATTACAAGGCAACGTCGGAATGCATACACACGTATGCGCTGGGGGGAGGGGGGCAACCTAGTCAGTCAGAGAGAGATCAGGCGACGTGCGCGGGAAGCCTGCCAAAGCCGACGCTGTGCTGCTGCAGCTGTGCTGACGAGACGCGAGCGATAAGACGAGTGCAATTCCGCGAAGAATGCGCCCTCGCGCATACAATGGAAAGAGAGGGAGAGAGCGAGAGAGAGAGAGAAACGTGTAGTAGTGCAGCACTGACCCCCGGCTTCGAGAGCCGACGTTGTGTAATTGGAGAAATTCTACGCGAGACGTCCTTAAGCGCGGTTGCAGGGCTGTGCCTATATAGTAGCCTCGCTGCGCTGAGAGTAACGAGAGAGAGGCTTTGTGCGCCGGTTAGGTACTTTGAGATCGAATGAACGAGTGCGCGCTTGGTTCGTTTCCTTTCTTTTTTTTCTGTCGTTTGGAATTTTTCATCTCTCTCCGATGCATCGAAGTTTTGCATTAAATATTATTAGAGTGGAATGGAAATATTACAGTTGGTTGATGAAACAAAAGAGCAGCGTTTGGAGCTGATGAAAAATAGTTTGATCGCTGTCAAGAGGTCTGGACATTTCCATCTTTTTTTGTTATACGTTCGGTGTAATCGGTTTTAATGGTTTCGGATAAATAAAGGGTATCCATAAAATTTTAATTTTGGTGATGATCCTCTTTCATTCGGCGGTCCATGTCGATCCACTTTTTCATTAGTGAAATCGACTGTTATTTGTCCCGCAGGAGCGCATCTCTTCAAATGCGTCATAGAAAAAGTACGAGTAGGAGTCGATTTCTCTAATGAAAAAAAGACGCCTGTCGATGACATTTTATATAAGGTACGAGAAGAGTTTTTTCTATAATTAAAATTTAATCTAATTGTCGTACGCGGCGTGTCAGCATATTGAAAGAAAAAAAAACGTTATTTTCCATTCGACAAGTTTAGTGAATGATTCTATTTCTGGTAAAAATAAAATAATAAATTTTTTTCTTACATAATATAATAATTCAACAATATCATAATAAAATTCAGGATCCTTCAATACCAGCGCTACAAATTCGTGATCTCGTGGCATTAGCACTAATTATTTTACGATCGAAGCGTACAAAAAAGCTCGTACGACGACAAAGGATTGCGATCCCCTCTTAATACGGCTGGAATAGCGCCAGCAGCGCCGAGTAGCATCCAATCGCCTTATTGGCGAATTCATGATACATTTTCTCAAACGTGAAAATCCGTTTGAGGCCGCGATGCTCCATCCCTCTCTCTCTCTCCCATTCGCATGATATATACGTCTTTTCCAGCCGAATAAAATCTCTCTGTCGCCGGGGGAAAATTGCGTTTTCATTTTTTGCCTCTACTCTTCCTTTTTGCGAGTCGCTTTTCTCGCGTCATTGGAATAAACGAATTTTCACGTGCGCTGGGGTGAATCGAATTAGCCGCCTGCGCTTTTTGCCCGCTACGTCGCCGCTGAAAGTGACTTGACGAAAAATTAACGACGCAGTCGCGCGTGCGGCTTGGCTTTGGGTGAATGGTTTTTTTTCTCCTGGAGGATGTTTGCTGCGCGAGAGAGGTTTGAAATGGGTTATTCGGAAGTGATCGATCGGATTGTTAGCAAAGTGCATTTCGGTTAGCGACGATTTGAACGTGCGAAGAGGTAAAGTTATTGATACCAAGATAGAATACGAATAAATGCAGGTTTTTGAGAAATTTTAACTTTATTGGGAAAATTAATTTTGAATAATTAAAGGAAGTTTATTGGACGTTTATTTGTGCATAATATGATTAAAGTCTGCATGCGTAAACAAATGTTTCTACATCGAACAAGAAGATTTCATTTTCATTCAACTATGTTTGTAAAATCCGTTATAATAATAAAATTATAGAAAAACGCGTTATTTTAAAAGTACAAAATGGTCAATATTGAAATAATTTAACTACATAAAAAATTCAGTCATAACCATATTTCTTTACAACACTTTGAAAATTGTTTGTGAATGAGAAAACAAAACCATTTAAAAGTATTAAAAAAGCATTTACTCTCAAGAATTTTAAGGTTTTATTACCAAAAGAATTTTATTACTTCAGCGTTCTTTTCAATAAGTCTGGAAAAGAGGTTATAAAAAGTTTTATTCCGCACATGTACGTATGTAGGTACGCAAACGTACATACTTCATCGTTGTTCAAACAGTTAACGTCATACACTAGCAGAAAATGTGCTTACAGCTGGAAGTACATATTGTAAGATTTTTGCTGACGTTGAATGTTGTTAAATATTTGTTCAGAAAAGGCAACGTTCACCTTTGCTCTATTAATGAAACCTCGCGTTTGCTGATCCTTCTAAAATTTTTTGCCCTTTCATTCTATTAATGCTCGCGAAAAAGAAAATATGTTGTTGGCACGCAAGTTTCATATAAAACATTTTTATAAATATACTTAATCTGATAAAACAGAAGATTCATTTGGTTTTTTGTAACGTTCTATTTTTCGTACCCTATATTTCTTTAGTACAAGGAAGTAATTAAAGGTATTATGCAGAAATAACCTACAGTTAATCCATAAGAAATATGTCGAAATTTCTAAATCTTATTAATTTTGAGATACTTCGTTCAATGATGAATTCCACAACTTGAATTATCAACGTAACATAATTTATTGAATTAAAACAAGCATCACGCATCCAAAATCTATTTATTACGAATCAGTTTTCAAAACAGAAAAAAAAACTATTGAAAATTAATATTTATCAAGCCATTCGAAGTAAATACGAATCGTCGACGAGAGAAAGAGAGAGCTTTGCTTTCCCGGCGAAAAACTGCTTTGCGAAGCATCAATTATTGAAGCCCGTCGGATCCTCCCCTCCCTGAATTTATCGCGCTTGTTCTTCGATATTCGTCGACTTTCTCAGCCTCGATTTTTCATGAGAAATTTACGAGGGAAGAGGAGTCCAGGGGAAAAATCACGCGCCCCGAGCTGTATACTCGATTCCGAACACGTGCCGCGGCAGCATATTGCGCTATGAACTTCGCGCGCGCGCCATCCTGTTTTTCGCTGCTTTTCCGCGCCTCGCGTCTCGCCATTTTTCCCCAGCATGATATCTCTTTAAGGAGAGTCGGCGGGCTTTAGAAGCGCTTAATTTTTGATGCGCTCTAGTACCGGGCCGTATTGCAATAACGCGTTATTAAATGCATTTTTGACGAAGGGCTGCGGAAACTTTTGAAGCTCGTGTAAGGGGCGAGGTCGCATGTTAAATGAAGTTTTTAATGATGGAGGATCAGGGTAAATTGATGATAACATACTTTCTTTGTTTGGTTTTAATGGTGGATTTTTACTTACGATGTTGTAAGTACTAATAAACGCACAAAAATTAACTGAGCAGTTTGGTTCAACTTTTATTAGAATGAAAAACACATGTATGTGTAATTATAAAAGTCGTAGGAAACTTTTTCATTTATAAAAATAAAGTTCATGATTGAGATGCGTCATAAAAATGTTTTAAATAATTTATTAATGTTATTTTTATACTATCATTTAGATAGTATAAAAATAACATTAATAAATTATTTAAAAGATTTATTTTAATATAACATTTAAATGGATTGAACTCTTATTACTAAATTTATTCTTGACTTAAATACAAAAGAGCTTTGTGCAATTTACCCTGCTCATTATTACATTTATTAACAGATTTTCAATCTGGTAGAAAATAAACCTTATTTTTCATCATTATAATATTTTCTATCAATAAATTTATAATGAAAATACATAAATGAATAATAAAAAAGTTACTTTATGCTTGAAATATCAACAATAACTAAGAGATACATATATTTTGCGAGCATAAGCTATAGAACCGTTCAATTATAATAATTGATTATTCTATCTTAGGAAAGTTACGAAAAATATATTTTTGTAGAGTAAGAATTCAATAAACTGGAATCACTTTAAACATGCTACGGAGATATATAGTTTTAGATAAAAATATATTCAGTAATTTAAAATTTCGTTCGACTTTAAGGCTATAATCCATTTTAATAAAAAAAAAGGACGAAATATATTGTATACAAAAAAATGCCGACATGCCTTCTTTATTCTATACTCAGAATTTAAAATTTCTACATAGAAAATAGACTTAATATACTTATACACTTTATTAATATATTATTATAAATAATTTTCAATATATGGCTTTAAATATAAACGCAATAAATAGATCAGTGAAAAACTATTACGTAATTTATTAAATTATATAAAAATTAGTTATCACAAGTGCAATATCAGTTAGCAAGAGCTAAAAAAATTATTAACAATCCTAATCGAGTCACAAGAGGCACTGCCAACGCTTTGGATTGGTTATAAGTCGGTATAAGTCACTTAAGACTATTAAACATATGAATTCGATAAAAGAAAATTTTAGTTTTAAATAATGACTTTTGTAACGGGAAAATCCGCTTAAAAATCATTTATTGAATAAACATATTTATATAATATATACATGAATAACGATCAAAACTTTTCTTATAATAATCAAATAAGTATATATATTAGGAGAAAAGAAACTGTCTTACCAATGTAACTTTGTTATTGATCATTAAAGTTAACACATTTTTTTCTAATTAATGTGTCATTAGATCAAAAAAGATGTTGTAACCTTAATCATTCAAACAAATGTTAAAAAGACAAGCTTCTGTGTATCCTATTAACGAAAATCATAATAAATACTCAAAATGCATGTTCGTCAATGAACGATATGGTTATTTCATTTTAACGGTTGACTGTCCAACGTTAATTATGCAAATTAGTCAATGGAGAATAAATCATATTTATATAAATCAATAAGACAAGAAGCGAATTCCATTATATCACGTGAATAATAAAAATAATAGATAAATAATAATTGTTATTATACGAATTAAATGTTATATACTTACGTAGATAATGTTATGGTTGATCCGTAATTTATGTAAGGTGATAAAAAAATATATGAGAATAATGTTAATCAATCTAGACTATAACACAATGGCACACCGAATGTCTTAAAAAAATTTTTGTACGATATTACAAATGCGAAACATGCGATGCACAATTCGGTGTGCATTCGTTGAATTCGCGATGAGATTATTACGGGCAAATATTATAATGGTTAATATAAAAAAATTGTACGAACAGTAATATATATATACATATTCTGTCGGTATAAGAACACATGCAAAGTCGTACTGTCGCGTGATCGCAAAGAGCGTGACGAGCAAATGGCTCCTAATAAAATTTACTGTATGATAGATGCACTAGTTATTGACTTTGGCCTACTTACTTTTTTAGTCTTTCTTCTCAATGTGTACATTCTTTTAATGGAGGAATGTGCAGAATAATTTTGATAATGTCAACTGATAGTAAAATTAGGTATTGGTTAAAATTAAACATATTGATAGATCGAAATTTGTTATTTTCATAAACTTTATAATTCATGATTTCATCGTGTGAATAACAGGAGCATCTATCAAATTGCCTAATTACAGAATTAGACGAACTTAACTTCACTACCAGATTTGTCTAATCACCTTCATGTGATGCAACGCGCTGTGACCTACAAATGGCAAAAAGAGCGTTGTAAGCAAAAAAAAAAAAAAAAAAATCAATACTGAAACGTTAATAAGAACGTGTATTTGTAGATACTCAATCAAATGTTTGCATTTAGCTGGTCTAAGTGCATCTTCAGCGACTTAGTTAGCGATCGTTTTTCTCAAAGTAAACGTCAAAATAAAAAAAAAAGAGAAAAAAATATTTATGGCCGTAATAACTGGTCGTTGATAATATATACATGTACTGTGATTTTTATCGATCGTCATGCAAATGTCGAAAATAAATCATCGAATGTCGTTGATATATTACTGAATTTGATGTTATTGAAAATTTTATTGTCTTTGTAAGTTCGGACATTGCTTAGCGAGGAACAGACTGGGAATTTTTAAATTAAATTACTTCATTAGTGATATTATGGGACTCTACACGAAAAAAGAAAAATTTATGCGTAAAAGCAATAAATTTTAAAAGGACACGAGGCTTAAAAAATTCATATAGAGATGAAAGATAAAATTAAAAATTAATATATACATTTAAAAAGTCTATTAAAAAAATTTAGCGAGAAAATTATATCTAATGATCAAAAAAGGAAAGCCATACTCCCAATTAAAATGAAAAAAATTCGTTTTAATTAAACCGAAGCGCGTAACAGCAGATGCTGTCATTCGGTGGATATTCCCAAGTTGTGACTGTTCTGCCTTAAAGAAACGCCAGATGTGTGATTTCGTCAGGGGCCAGCTGCGCCTGTATTAGTTTTTTTATCAAGCTCCTCATACACGTTGCTGATAAAAATTGCATTATAGGTTTTTTACGTTTCGTTAAAGAATCTTGAAAAATTCTAGATGATTGACTCTCGATGATCTTTAGGAACGTTTTCATGCTGCGTAAAAGAAGCGTGTTCAATGAAAAGCAACTGATATAAAATTGTTTAAGCTAGCGAAAATGTTTTATGTTATTTTACATTCTGTATGAACGATACCCACTTTGGTTGTAAATAAAGTCTGTTATTAAAATAATAATTGTATTACAAGCAATTTATTTATCTCTGTTGATCTGTAAATTCTATATATGAAAGGAAGAAACAATTATATTTGTGGTATTTTATTTATGCACAGAACTTATATTAAAACACGATAAGGTTCAGTAATGTGTAGAGTTGCACGCAAAGTTGACCCAGAATGTTCATTTTCCTTTTATTTGTTTTTGTGCAGAATTCGTAATATTATTACTGGGGATAAACAATTATATGAAACTAATTTTAAAGATAAAAATTTTCAGGGTTAACGAAGCAGATATATTTGTGAAATGATTACATTATTTTCAGAGCTGTTCAACAAAATTACTATGTTGCGTGCTGAAACGTATAATACGTAAGTACATATATATACATAACTTTTATTATGTTTTAAAGCATTATATCTTTTGTAAAGTTCAAATGTTCTCGCCATATAATGAAAGCTGCTGCGATATTTTACGATCTGCTTAATTCCAAAACGATTCCAAAATAAGTAAATATATTTCACTTTTATAATGAAAATCTATACAATATTGCTGAAATGCTATTCGGTGGATAAAATACTCTTTCATTCGATAACCACTCTTGATGCATTTTAATTACTTTTATTATCTACTCTTTGAAATATAAAATATAAAATATTACACAAGTCGTCAAACTAAAAGACTATAAGGTATTGTATCGTTTGATTACGTTGGAATCGGAAGAGAGATCACAATGACGAATCTTCCCATCGACATCGAGGACACGCTTAATTAGCCCTTTACAAAGCGACCACACACTTCTGCAACCTAATTAATCGAGCGCCTACACTCGCGCACAGCATCAATCCAACGGGCGCTTAATCAAAAGAAATTCTCACTCATCAACGGCTCGTCCCGCATTCGCGTGCGCGGTAGGGTAATTAATTCAGAAGGGTCTCACGCGACGCGCTTGCGCGCGAGAATTACAAGTGCACTCGCTAGGAGAAACAAGCGGGACACCGGTAAGAGAAGAGAGAGAGAAAGAAAGAAAGATATATAGAATTTCCATTTGTCAGTGCCGCATCGGAATGTCGAGAGAGGGAGAAAGAGAGAGCTTACACGTGGAGGTGTCGAGGGAAAAAGCGAGTATTGCGTTACGGGTCGGTTATCCAAAGGCGCGTTTCATCGGCGGAAAATCTGTTTTCGATTAGCCACTCAATCGTCGTCGACGACACCGCGTGTGAAAAATGTTGCGGATCTCGGGTACTACTACTGAATTTATTGCTGGGGTTTTTCTTCTATTTTCACCGAGACGTTTTATTTGATAATTTATAAAGTATATTATAGTTCTTTTGAACCGTTATCAAACGCGGTATTTTAATTTACTTTACGAAATGAACTTTTTTTTAATGAGATTTTTTAACTTATCTCCGAGCGTTAACTATGGATAATTTTTATAAACAGATACCAAGACAGACCTGCGAGAAGTATAAAACAGCCTTATCATTTTGACAGCGAAAGTCATTAAATTTAAAACAAGTTTGCTAATTAAACAATAACAATGATAAAAGGAACTTTGCGGCGGTGTCACCTACATAGCCGACAGTGAAGTGTGCTGCCGCTCCCCTTGACACAAGATTGAGGACCTTACATTATAATGAAGTCGTGTAAGCGGCGAATAAAGCGCCGAAATAAATATAAAAAGAAATAACGTCTTGAAACATCTTAAGACGATTACCCCCCTTAAACTAAAAAGTCCCTTTCTCCCCGTCTGTTTTTTTTCTCTCTTTCTTCCCCGCACTTCCCGTATTAAACCGACTTAGGAGAGGATTATGCGCGCACTGTTATTTTACCGCGGGTATAAGAGCTGAGCAGAAAAAAGAGAACGTAATAGAGCCGAGCGAGAAAATGAAAATTCTATCGTCCTGCTGGAATCCTCTCCTCTCTCCTAATCGACTCCTTCCACGACCCTGGACTCACTACTCTCGCTCTCTCGCTTCCTTGCGTGCGTCAGGCTAGTGCTTGCGCACTTGCGGAAGGGCGTGACCCGTTCTTTCCCTCTCGCCATTCAGCAATTGGGCGCGGTTTTTAAGTGAATGGGGGACAGAGGTCGTGAGGAAAAATTCCATTCCACTCCTCTGACGCGTGCTTTCATTGACTCGTTGTGATGCGCGAGGCGAGCGTCTTTAAAGCGGCGCACACGCGAGACTTTTCCACTTTGAGCGAGGCTTATGCCCGCGGGGCGGGTTGGGAAAAAAATATTCCGCCGGGTGGCATGGAGAGGAAGAAAAGCTCTTGGAAGTTGCATGGCGGTATATTTCTCGACGCTTATCCGACGCGCTTTCGGCAGATTACCGCCTTAAAAGGGTTCGATTTATGTGAGGAGATGTATACGCGTTTTTATTTTATTGCCTTTTTAGTAATGCCTCGCGGATTTACCTTGCTGCTGTCGTATATTATAACGAGAAAAAGCGACGTTTTCAGATATTGACAGAGATATAAAAAAAAAAGTTCAGATGCGAGGAATGTGTTTCGGATGAAGGTTTTGATCATTTAATTGAAGTGTACGTATAGAAATATAATTGTATTTTCAATCTATTGTAAGATTATTGGAATTATTTAAATAATGATTAATTTGAATGTTCAATTACCATACTTTTATTAAAGTATTCTTGTTAGTAATTCTACTATAATAGGAAAGATTGAATGGGCTAAAATAGTAAGTATAATAAAAATGAAATTAAAATTAACAAAAATAAAATCGCGAACTTAAAAAGCTCTCGTAAGACAAGCTTGTCATTTTATGTGACCGAATTTTAAATGGTATTCTTAAAACAATGTGAATTATTTTTGGCTTTACTGTAAAAATATAATTTCTCGTTTTTAATCCAACCGTTCACCTCGTATTGCAAGCGTTTATCAAACGCTACATCGCTCACTTCATTCAGCGTGACCAGAATTCAAAACCGTTTACAGTATAACTCTCCTCCCGCTTTATAAATCCACTTTTATATAAAACCAATCACCACAAATTGTCGAATATCCTTTTTTTTCCTCTGCCACCCACAGGCGGCGAAGCTGAATAATGCAAACCTCGTAAAATATTTCGCCAAGCCGCCAGACAGAAAGTCATTGCGACGCAGGGATTGATCGGAAGTGCCTCTTATATCCCACGTCGGAAGTCACCCCTGGGGCATTTTCATCTCTCTCTTTCTCGCTTCCCCATGAAACCGTGAACGGAAGCGCGTTCGCAAGCAACTTTCTCTCCTCTCTGTCTTCGTCTTTTTGCTCTTGTTTTTATTGGCTGGCGCGCGCACCCGCAACTGCGTGCCTGTGTTATCCGGTAAAGCACCTCGAGACGTCGTAGCGAATTCGCAAAAGAAATGGCCCTGAGGTATCGTCTCCATGCTCGGCTTTAGTCGCGCTTCATTAACCCAAGGGAAAATCAATCGAACTTTAGCCCCGCAGCTGATCTTTATTTTCCGTTTATTTCACTGCTTAGTTTAAGCTACCTCTTCACCTCCCGTGGCCCTGGTAGATTGAGTGTGCATTATTACGCGATGGGAATTCCTTGCAAGTTAGTCCGGGCACTTTGCAAATGGAAAGACGTTAATTGAAAATAGTTTTCTCGAATTTCAAGCTTTCCCAAGGATTTTAATGAAGAATAATTTTAATTAATTATTGTAAAATAAAGTTTCTTATGAATGAAAATTCAAGGAAAAAGAATCAACGTATCCAAATAAATATTCTGTAGAAAAATATGCTCTTTAACTGAGGTAAGTACCTACACGTGGTTAAAATTGGTCTGAATTATGAAGTCTATAAAAAAATCAATTTGGGCAAACATAAGAGCCATTCTAAGTAGGCACCTTAGTTGACAGAAATTATTCAAAGTAAAATATAGGCCAATCCCCCAAGGAACTCGTCGACATAGATATCGCATGAAGATGAAAATTCGATCGATCTTCTTACTTCAGAGAACTTCGTTTTCTATCGTATTAAGGAAATTCTAAGGAAAGCAATACAGTAAAGGTAAATTGAAAAAGGAAAGATAACAGGAAAGATATACTTTCAAGACTGTGATTTAAACCGCATTAATGTATGAACGTGGAATTTCATTTGCTTTCTGGTCACAAAGGAATATTGTATAAACATTCTGTTCGAAACTTCTTCGTTGAAAATATTTTTTTGAAATTGATTGAATTTGTGAACGAAAGATGAAATTAAATATGAAGCGCAACGTCTTGCCGCATTATAGAATGTTTTAATTATAAATATTAAGTAAAACCGCAGGAACAAATAAAATGTACAAAATACGCTCCCCGCCGGAAATTAGAGCACCTATTTTCACTTCTGGAATTTCAGCCAACAACAAACCGTGAATTAAAATAGCTTTTCGCGCTTATACCGAAACCCTCGCGCGTGGCCTGCGATCGCACGCGCGGCGAGACCGCAGATTTAATAAAATTCTGGAGTCGAGGCGGTCAAGTATAGTTCCGGTTTCGATACAGTGGATAAAAATCTTGGCGAGCGCTGTTGCCACCGCCGCTGGCGCATACACATAGAGAGGGGCGAAATCGTAAAAACTGCGTCCGAATGGATCGGAATAAACGGATAAGCGAAGCGCCCGATCAGCAACGGTGGCGACAACTCGCCGCGGCAAATAGCGACCGACAGCTGGATGCATTCAGCTCACGTAGACGAGAGCGCGAGAGAGAACCAGGTTCACTTCATATATAGTGATGGGGAGGACGATGGTTCGAAAAACACCGCATGGGTTCGCTAATAGACTTGTGCACGTGGATATATATACAGAGAAAAACTGTGATCATGAGCAAATTCGCAATGTGGTATTTTCTAGCGAAAAAAGAGCTTTCCGATGACGATTCTTAATAGCTAAATATGAAGAATGAAAATAATTTAGCGGCGACACGTTAATTCCATGTGCTTGGTGAATTATCACGTTCCGAGTGCCTTTGGATCGATCTTGCGTATTTAAATTCATCAAATGTCACCGTACCGCACATTTATAAGATCAAAATTATATTGAAGTGAAGTATATAAACAAGTACATTCATCACTTTCTGTATTTGTTTAATCTTGTTTGAACTAAATATCAAACATTCCATGCATTCATTGATTTCGGTTCATATTCTAAAATAAATACATAAATATATTTCATATCGACGGTACACAAATTCAAATTTCAACATTAAATCTCATTGCACGCCGAACAAATTTCTCCTTTTGAACCTCCGTCAATCTAATAATATCGCGCCTTACGCCGGAAAATACAGGCCGACGGGAAGAAAAATAAACCTGGGAAAAAGGACTAGTGCAAATCCTCATCAAAAGGGCAGAAAAGAAAAATAACAAGAGAAAAAAAACGTAACCTCGTCCTCATCCTTCCTCTCTCTCTCTCCTACCCCCATCATACTCGCTCGAGCTAGGTACAGCCGTCCGCCTCCCTCTCTCTCACCCTCACGCGCAATGAATATGATTTTGAAGCAGGTCACTCGAGCAAAGGTTGACGGTCTGCCCCTCTCCGGTGTGTGTATCAGGGGGTCTTTACTACTCGTCGTCGTCGTCGTCGTCGTCGTCGACGGCGGCAGTGGTGGCGAACAACTTTGACCTGAATCGCTCGCATTGGCTCTCATGGCACCGTCGGACGACAACGGCGCTACCTATACCAGCCCAGCTGACCGCTATCGGTGCTCTCCTCTCCTGGCGAACGGCCGGCTGCACAAGCACACACTATTTCCTCCCCCCTCCTCCTCCCCTGCTGCCCATACATATGCATGCGTACGCGGAATATGTCCTGCAGCGCGTGCCCCGCGACCTGTTACCTCTATATATCTGACTCGGACAATCGCAAGAAGAGAGAAGGATTACAGTGTGTGCGTGCGCGTGGTACGGGTAATGCCTGTTATATTGTCGTTATTACCGGCTTTTATCGGCCATTGTTTTTAACGAGGGAGTTTTGGCATGACCGAGGTCTGGCGAATGTGGAGGAAGTTGGATTGCCGGGATGGGAAGCGAGGGGATGCAGAGAGGATGGAAGATTGAGAGAAGTGCGAAGTGTGGGTAATAATGTAATTGTAAAAGAGATTCGTGAAAAAAGACGATTTTAGGTTGAAAATTTTCGTAGCGATGATTTATTGGAACTAAAATTTTTAGTGGTCATTATAGTTTGATGAAGAAATTATTGATTGTGTTGAATAGGAAAAAAAAAGAAATTAGAAAGAATGCTTTATACTAAAAATATATATTTTCCAATTACGCGGAATTCGAGAGTTACAGATGAAACTCTTAGTCAAAAATAATTATTTTAATACAATCCTCATACACTGATATAAATGACAGTATTGTAAATGCATAACGGCATAATGAGCTTTTCAATGTTCTTGCTTTGAATATAATAGTGTCATAAAATAATGTTCATTCTACATTCTTGTCACGCATTGTATTAAAAGTTATTTGGGAGTAAACAAAACTCAATTTTCTTAGGGACGTCACGTTTTGTTACCTGTTATGAATATTATGACAACTTCCAAAGAAATATGATATATTTTTTTTAATTTTAAATTATTTTTTTTCAATTAAATTAATAACATTATAAAGTATTTTGCTTATACAAAAACGTGTACTTACTTTACTTTCAATTTTTTTTTTAAAGACACTTTCATTTATAAGATTTTACAAATATTTATTAGATGATGACGTACATTTAATTATACCGACAACCCAGTTAACAAATGTTATTCGCACCTCATGCTGTACTGTAAGAAAAATCAACATTGTTTAAATTTAATGTTTAGTTTTAATACATAAAGTGTATCATTATCATCCTGGTGTCAACTTTCAACATTCATATTATGAAATTACTGTTACTGAACTTACATAAGTATAACAAAGTAAGTGTTCATTCACTAGCTGGTTTCAAAGTGTCCAGTCACTCTACCATCACGTGTTCACTTACTGGTTTTTAGGAGATATTTACAGATTTCTTTTAAACCAAATTTCTACTTTTATTCTTTATCAACAATTTTATCATTGACGTAAAGTTTGAAGATTTTAAAGTACTAATTGAAAAAGATTTTTAGTTTTAATCTATTTTTAAGACTCTAAAGGAGGTGCCATAGTCGTATCATTACCAACCGAGCAATTGACACTGTTTCAAGCTTATTAAAAATAAAATACATAAAATCACAAAAAATATAGAGAACAGAATTTTTTTGTGTTCAAAGTTTTTAGATAGAACGTTCAAAACCACAGCAAAGTGTTCTCTTGATTTTTTGTCATTATACCTATATTTTATTTTTAATAAGCTCGAAACTGTGTCAATTGCTCGATCGGTAATGGTAGGACTATGTCACCTCGTTAATTGAATAACAAAAATTAACGTTCGTCAAGAATCTTGAAGTCAACTGAGTAGCTGACAAACATTGCATAAAATCGCCGACAAGTACAAGCGTATAAAAATTTAAACAAGTATGTTTCAGTCTTTCTGAAGAGAGCAGCAGACAACCGTAAGGACAAAACATTCTCTTAAGAAAGATTTCTCGCATATAATATTTGAATACAAATTTCTTTTCAAATGTTTTCAATGAATTTTCGGTATTTCTTCTTACTTTTTGATACGATTCCAGAATCAATCCAGAAGAGATTGCTCCAGAAGATTAATCACATCAGTCGAAATAAATAATCCAATTATATAATGATTTTGATCTTATTTTACTAAATGTTATTTTCTAACGTTTGTTCGAAATTAAGATTTTCAATTTTTACATACATTTTTTAAATATCTAGAGTAATATTCAATAAATAATTATAGACATAATTTTCGTACTTCTCCAGAATATAATTAAAAATGCTTAATGACAAAATTAAGAATAGCTTCGTGTCTTTTGTCTATCGGGCTTAATTATTGGTAATTTCCATATTTAATGAAGACTGTCATCGGGGTCAATTCAGGAGAGATGTATATCATTCATTCCTTGATTAGTCGATCGCTACACTTCGAGTAATACTACTAGTTGGATCCAGTCACATATCATAAAAAGTAAATGATCCCATGTGTAAAACCAAAGTATATACTTTATGAAAAAGTTTACATTTTGAAAAGAGTCATTTCCAAATGGACAATAAATTTATTTGACACACTGCAGCCAATATTTTTTTTTCAATTAATCGCATTTATTGCAAAATGGATGTCAATATGGCCTTTAAAAAATGGGGCCTCGAAATGCAGAAGTTTTGTTCACTATTTTATATGGTGGACTTTTGTGATAAATATTATATTGTTGTTATTACCTACATTGATAACAACATATATACACATGTCAACGAATAGATTTTCAGAGCTTTCCGTTTCAATTTTAGAATCATTGTCACTTTTTGAGTCATTGGTGAGTTTTATAGCCTGCAAAAGTCAACGAAGCCGTTTACGTGTACGTATAATATATTAAAAAATTATATCGAATCTATAGTGAAATATAAATAAGTTGTTTACCCCCCATGCTTAAAGGGCCCCTCTTACGCATTCTTTGGTTTGCAAATGTGCGCAAAAATAGTACTTTACGCACGGAGTGTCAAAAAATAATGTTCGATAAACGTGATAAAAATTATTCTCATTTTTATTGCAATAGTATCGAAAAGTACTACCTAATTTAAATTTATAAATTTTTCACTTATGTTGCCTATACTGGAATATGTAAACGTAATTATTTTATTAAAATGTTAATTGCATTATTTTTAGATTTTATTAAAATTGAGCAAGCAAAGAATATTACAAATTAGTAAACACAGATACAAGAGTATAAGAGAAAATTTAATGTATGTCATTAAATTATACTTATTAACTGTCGTTTTGCATATCAGTATAGTATTGATGCATGTTTGCAATGCATGGTTTATAAAACTTAAAGAATTACCATCCTCAGCTATTTATCCTTTTCCAACAAATCAAATATTGGTAAAAGGTCTTTTATTGTTAAATCAATTTTTCGCTACGTTCAGTATGATATCTCTTGTGATCGTTGATGGTATCTGTTTTTCATTGATGTATGCTGCAATTGTAAAACTAGACATCTTGAAGCAAGATTATGGGAAAGCGCACAGCCATTGGGAATTAATAAACTGCGTTAAGCATCACCAAAAGGGAATATGGTACGTAATTATATTAAAGACACTTCGCCTCACCACGAGAAGAATAAATAAATTCATATAACTGCATAGTATCAATTGCAGGTTTGTTAATGAACTTTCCACTTCAATGAAACTTTTGATTAAAAAAACAATTTATGCATATGCTAGCATTTTTATTACCGCGGCACTTACTTTATTACACGTAAGTAACTTCAAGAGATATATTTAATATTACGTTTTGCAGTTCACGTTATTTATAAATACATTATGTTAGAAGCATATAAATAATACATGTTATTTTTAAATTTTGAACACCGGCATAATCATTCCCAACATTTATTTAGACTCAGATGTCCACTCTAACGTTTAAACAATGTGCTTTAATAATAATAACTTGTGTTATTCGGCTTTATGTTTATACCCAAACTGCTGAAAGGATATCTGCCCAAGTAAGTTTCTTGCAAATTAAAAAAGTTATTCGTTGAGGTTTATGTAGAATATGTAAAAATAAAATTGTTTTAATTTGAGTTTGATAAATTAATTATCATGAAAATAGCTTATTTTTGTGATCCCATACGTCTCAATATTGTATTAGATTATGTTATTGTTTTTAATTTTTTTGGCGTAAAATATAATTAAGTTTATACTAATTCTATAAATTTTGTATATATAATATAATATTTTTATACTTAATAAAACATATTTATTACATTATTCTATTAAAATTTGTAATTTTTTTTAGAATGATGAGATCAAATTTATCATTTATAATGGCTTATGGTATCAGCAATCAAGAAAAAGAATTAAAATTCAAATAATTATTCTGCAAAGGTGCCAAAAACCATTAAAGCTATCATATAGTGAACTATTGCCGCCTCTAAATATGGATTTTTTTTCACTGGTAAATAAATGGGCATCATTTAAAAATAATCATTTTAAAATAATTTAAAAATATTTATATTTTCAGTGGGTTTACAAAACGTTTTCTTTATTTATGACAGTTCAAACAATACAAAAAAAGCTAAATATTAATGAAAACATAAAAGCATAAGATTCGTATTTATCATAGTGGCGTACGAAGATGGTAATAGTTATATTTAAGACTGATCGGATTGAAACATACATTTGGGTTATGTATAACATTAGAGTTCTGAAGTTAATAAATTTTAATAAAAGTTCATTTTTGTTATATATTTAATTATTGAACTGAAAATTTGTCTAGTGAAAATATTTCGTCGCTTCCGAATAGAAAGAAGACAACTCAGGGTCCAATTCGAAAAGGAGACAGCTCGAAGTCCGGTTCGACAAATTTGGCTTTTTTGCGCAAAGTGAAGAAAACCAAGAAATTGAAAATCTGAATAAGATTTTTATATATATTGGTGTCCGACAAATGAGGAGAAGGCATTGGGCATGATTTCCGTAAAACAGAATTGGTCGAGCGATTTCTGATGGCTAAAAATGAAGCTCAGTACCCGTAACTCTTTATAATGGAAATACAAGTTATTATATTTATAATCTGTGCTATTTCGTTTAAAATGATGTATTACATACCTTCTATTGATTATAACTTTGTAAATATTTATATTAAAAAACGATGAAAAAATAGTTTTAAAGTAGATAGAAATAAGCTTTTATTTAACTTTGTAGATTGAAAAATATTAATTACTGTAGACTTTATAAGTACTCAAAAATTTACCATAGTATTGTGTATATTATTAGAAACGTATTCAAAAAGTTCGAGAGTATTCAACAATATTCTAAACGCTATTTGAACCCTACCTTGAAAGGCTTAAAACTTTTGAAGAAATTATAATATTTTGCAATTTTCATGTCAGAAAATGAATAGCGCTTGCTTTCTTAGATGTTTATAAGGATCCAATC
>UXGD01001848.1:0-30645 GCA_900474315.1 Torymus auratus
ACTCTAATACAATGTATTTACCTCGTATGTAATGTGTAATATGATCATCGATATCTCAATAGAAATCTATTTTTAGAAAAAACAGTTGTTTTACTATAGCTTATTATATTATTTATAAATATTTATAAATAATTATTAATTTTTCAGATTTCTTTTCTCATTTGAAAGGTAAGTAAAGGAAAAAAATCACATAATTCATTGTATATCTCTATAATAATACCCTTAAAAAATCGATCTCAAGTTTGCATCGTTGGAATGCAACGAACAAATTTATTACAATTAATTAAACTTATATAAAACAATGAAAATTTGATCTACACCTTTGTCATTACTAATATAACTTTGAAGTAAACCCAATTTTTTTATTTTTTTTTTCATTTCGTTACATTCCAACGTTATAAAGTTCAGATGTATTAAATAAAGTTTAATTACGAAACAAAAACAAATCCCTTCTCTACTTACAAAATGTGTTTGAATTCCCGAGTATTAATAAACGAAAATCCAAATTTTCTAACCGATACCTTATACCCATACCATCCCACCAAACTTATCAATTAATCCTTCCTCCTGAAAACTCTGCACAAACCCATACCCAACATACACACGAGAGAGCAAACTCTCTCAGCCGCTCTTTGCGAGCAAAGTGAAAGGATACGATCGGCAGAGCCCGGTTCCTGAAGTCGACCACCGTGAATTCGTGTAGCGGATCGACGACGCCGAGCATGTGGTGCGTCGCCTGGGCCTGCTCCTCCTTCGACACTTTCGCCGTGATGATGTCGAGGCCCTTGTAAACCTGCAACACATTCAGCACAGCGCGCAACAGCAGCAGCAGATGCGACGCCGCTGGCATTAGAGAAAATCGGTTTTGGTTTATGAGCGTAATCGTAGAGCGATGAGAGGCGAGCGTGATTGCGGCTATACGAGCAGATGTGTGTATGTCTCGGTTGTTCGGTAGCTCGGTTAAGAGATGATGTTGGATATCTGGGATATGGGGAGTATACTGGAGAGAGGATTAAAGTGTTATCGGGTTTGCGAGGGTTTCGTAAGGTTATTGGCTGACTGTAGAGGGAATGATGAAAGTTAAAACATGCTACTGACGATGATGATATTAAAACACGTGGATATTCATCGGGTAGGTACAGTGGAAATCTCCATTTTTCACGTATTGATCAACCTATATATTGTTACATAATTTTTATAAAACCGTTAAAAATATGATGTGTAAATGATTTATTCTATAAGCAAAAATGACTACGACAATGAATTTCCATAAAACCATTCAATTTAACCGTTACTCACTCACTTCAGCAAAACCTCAAGCAACCTCCAAAATTACACCCAATCCACCCCACACACATACACGCTCACTCATACGGACACGTGCGCGGATAAGTGCACAACTGCGTGCACGCCGTAGGGGGGGAATTGCTAGGGGGGACCCTGTGTCAGCGGGTTTCCACTTCGCATACACATTCTTCCCACGTGAACCGTCCGCGTAAAATTTCGCCGCGCGACCCGCAAACGCGTCAAATGTCACGGCCGCGAATGTGTTTCTAGACGAGCGATTTGCTTATTCGGTCGATATTCTTTTTGCTTTTTCGTAAAAGTTTTAATAGCGAGCGAATAATGATATAAACTTCGTACCGAAGTGTGTACACAGCGAGCCGGTACTTCTTACACCGCTGATATTTATCACCCGCCAGCGAACCACTTCATATAAATTTCCCCCGTAATTAACGTCAAGAGTCGGACGGACAAAAACCGATGCCACACACGCATCGAACGTCTCTTTCCGCGCTCGCGCCCGTATATATATATACATCCACAAACGCATCGCGCGCACAGCCTTGCAGTTGGCTGCAGCGCAAAAAACTGGGAATCTTAATTCGCCAGCAGTCTCTTTCTGCTCCGCCTGCACCCACAACGAAAAATCATTACCAAGTCAAACAACCCGGCTTGCAAAAACAAACGAAATACCCCGCTAAATTTCACGTGTGTATACGTATATATGTAAGCGCATCTGCATGGAGAAGCGGATAGAGAGAGAGAGAGAGGCTGCGCGTGACGGGCGACGCTATGTGTGCGCGAGCTCTACACGCGCCGGGGCACATAGCGGCAGCGCCGGCATTCCTCAGCCGACGCGGCGACTGGACGCGCTATGTAGTGGCTAGAGCTAGCGCGGCAGGTGACTTCGTCTTCTTGGTTTGCTATGTGGCGAGCGGCTTGTAATGTGGAGAGAGAGAAAGAGAAAGAGCAAGGAATTTTTTTTTTTAGGAAAAAGGAGGGTTTTGGTGGGAAGGGGTCGGTATGGTATTGATTGGGGGCTGAGATTATATTGTTGGGGATAAAATATGGAGAAAAATGAGTGTATTGGTTGGTAGCGTATATAGTGGTGAACTTGAGTTATTTAATGTTCTTGTGGCAACTAATGATCTGGGTTTATGATGAATTAACATAGTAACAGGTATATGAATATTATTATGTAATTGCTGAAATATTTACTAAGTAGTGTTGTAAACTACAAATTAGATATATTAAGTTTTGGATGAAATATATACGGCCCTTTTTTTCATTACGTTTTTATGTAGTGTTGACTATACGGGAGGTCTATCACATTTACATGGCTCTTTACTAATTCGGGTGAAGTAATTTTTCATGGAAATGTATTCGTCTTCAATAGTGTACATATATTTTCGTACACTATATACAATCCAGTATGAGAAAGCAAGAATTTAAGGCTTGAAGATGTTTTTAGTAATAAACATGATGTAATTATACACTTTACTATCAATGATGGTCCATAAAGTTATTATTATTTAGAAATCAACGGCGTCGTTATTCAACATTGACAGTCAATAAAACTTTTATATCTTTTTTTTATGTTTTCTTAAGTGAACGTTTCAACGCGAAGAGCAAAGAAGTTTTACTGCCATTTTTACATTCGTGGCATTGGCGAACTGAAATGAAAAATGAAGCTAAAGATCTTCACCGATCTTCAGCGGGAATTTAATTATACTTATACAGCTCTAATGTAAAATCTAACTTCTTTTACATTTACGAGTTATGTTGCAACAACGTATAGTTATAGTTTCTCTGCCTTCTAATGAAATATATACTACAATATCGTATATTACAACTATATCATAATGCGCAACTCGTTAAAATAATAACCATCCTAATAACCAAGACTACCACTTGAACCATAGAAAAATCATGCCGAAAAAAGGTCAACGCAGCCCTTCAGCCACGACCATCTCTCTTAACCCTATATATACAAGTTGTATATATATACGGCAATCAAACGCGCAGACAACTCCATCGCTCGGCCGGCGGTGCTCACTCGCTCGCTCGCTTGGCGGCGGCGGCGGTTCATGCACCTGCCAGGAATCCGCGACCACCGCCCCTCGCGCGCACGCGCAACCACAACTTAATCCTCTCTCTCTTTCTCTTACTCGTACACGCCAAAACCAAACCACCCCGCTCGCATTCCTCCAAAATCCAAACACGCTCGGGGCCGCGCGCACCTCGATCGAAATGCTTTCCTCGCCACCTTACACACACATATAGATATACGCGCTCGTTGGAGAAATAAACCACGGCGACGTCGCGCGTTCCAGGCCGCGGATATATCTTTCTCTCTCTCTTGCGCAGGCTCGTGAAAACAGGTTTTAAAGCCGTGCGAGAGAGGGACGGATGCGCGAGACTACTAGCGAGACTTGAATGGCTGCATCGTGCGCGTTCCGCTCCATTCACCGTACGCTAGCCGCGCGCGCTGCTAGAGAGAGCTTTTCTTGCGCACGTGTGCAGCGTGCGCAGGCAGCGGGGGTATATAAACGCGAACCGAGCGAGCGATTCGTTACGCGCGCGGTGCGAGCTCTGCAGCGCCGGCGGAAGTACAGCTAAATCCGTGCGCCGAGCGAGTGAACGCTCAACAGCTGATTCTGAGAGGAGTGCGAGTGCGTTACGGATTGTTGGCTGGGTCGGAGAGGTGTTTATTTTGATGAATTTTTTTTTTCTTTTTTTTCGAGTGTTTGGAATTTTTTAGTGGCTGGAGTTGAGGATTGGGTGTAGGTGGTATAAAGTATGATTGCAATCAGGGTTAATTGGTTCACGGTATATAGGAAATGTTGCTTTATTAATAAAAAGGAAATTAATAAAAAGTAATAATGTTCAGGAAGCGATCTTTCAGTAGGATGCAATAATGATTAAAATCAGAGCAGTTTACTGTTACAGCTATATATTATACGATCGCGATCGACATTCTGACATTAAAAAAATCGTATTAATTTACCGTACAACGTTTATCATGCCTCAACACTATATAGTCTTCCCTATACACCTCGCCACCATTAAATTCTACCTATATAAAATCTACAATTTTCCCCAATTTTTCAACCTCGAGATTTTCTTCCGGCTAACTACATTTAACACCTTCGCCGATACCACCATAAACCCCGCACCCATCGCGGCATCACCCTAAATACTTCGACATCCGCGAATTCGCCTCAGTTTCAACGAGACATCGCTATATACTGCACACGCTTCTAGAGTATCGACGCGGTCTCGATGTCCTAGCTAAACGCCCTAACACAGCTCGAGTTTCGCGCCGCGATGTTTAATCGTCTCGTTAACGCTCGCACCGCGCGTTTCGCTCGAGTTGCTATATAACTGCGCGCGAATGCCTTTAAAGCGCCGCGGCACGTATATCCACGCGAGGCTAATTCGAGCCTCTCGAAATAGAAAAGGCTGTGTATGTGTGGGTAGGTATGGGTATGGCAAGGTCGAAGCTAAAATGGAGAACGAGAGGTATGGGGAAGAATGACGAAATTAAATGCGGGAGGAGGTTTGAAAGCGAGGAGGGGAAGACTTTTAGCTGGATTTATGGTGGTGCGCGTGCGCCTGTGTATATACACTTTAATCGGGGAAATGGGTTTCCGTGATTTTCGGCCGGAGTGGAGAAGACGGTTTGAAAATTCAACAGCTTTTAAAATGCTACTTTTCTGAGCGTTATTTTCGGGGATTGTATTTGAAAATGCTATTGAAGTTGTTTTAGAATGTTCTTGAATGTTAATACTTACAAATTATTTCAGAATGAATGTTTAATAATAATTGTAAAGAGTGTACTATAGCGAGCGTATTAAATTAAAGAACATTTTTATTTTAACTCGCTCATCGATAAGCTATAATTCAACTATTATTACATTTCCATTTTTCTGGTGTACAATAAATAATCATTTAATGCAAGAACGCCGAAAACCATGTCACACTGAACCCAACCTTCCTCCAGGACCAGAAAATAATAAAAAAAAAGAAAAAGAAGAAAAGGACAACCGCGGCTCATCCTAATGTAAAACCAAGGGACTTGGTGGGGGGGGACCAAGAATTGAAATGAAGATAGAATCGAGCGTAAACCGCCGGTCGGAATAGAGCGGCATTCTTCACTAACGACACAGATACGAGGAGGCAAGCAACGCGGACGGCCAGACGAGTGTGTTATAGAGCGGGAGTATGGCTCTCCTTCCGTCAGATCCCGTCCCGCCGTCGCATAATTTATCGGTCGCGTTCCCGCTTTTCACCTCGCGGCAGTGTTCGTATATCCCACAGTTTATATACGCGGTCACGTAAGACAATACTTTATAGGGTATATCTATAAATGTGCCAGAATTTTTCAACCGCTCATTTCAAAGCTATATTAATAGGATTATATACTCGACCGGTAAAAAATTAGTCTCCCCGCAAATATATACCTACACTCCTGCTTCACTTTTCGAGTATATATACAGTCAAAACACTCCACGTACACTTGGACTTTCACATCGCCTGTTCCCCGAACTTCGCTGACTAACCGAGCCAATAACCTGCGCAAAAAAACCAACTCCAAAAATCCGCAATAACACGCATTAGCATATACACATACACAACGGCACAGCCACGGCTTCATGAATGAAAGTGGAAGTGCAGAGAGCTACACTCGCTTCAGTCATTGGAAATCCCGCGCGATGTCCTTGGCATTGCCTCGGCGCAGCTACATAAATGATACCGAGGCTGCGCGCTCTGTGTGTGTGTGAACGCGCGAGCGCGAGATCATCGAACTTTGCTTTTTTCGTTCTTCGCGGCGAGATATAAGAGGGGAGAGAGAGAGAGAACTGCGAGCGTTCTAGCCGCCGGGACGAGGAGGAAGCGTCGAGCTATAGCGAGCGAGCATTAACCGGAAAAATCGCGCAGGAATGCCGCGACGTATAAGAACAAGTGCCGAAGGCAGGTGGCTTTTTCGACGCCGTTGCTCTGCTTTTCTTCCGAATGATTATTCCCGATACGTAGTTTTGGTTTCATCATGAGTATAGCTGACTCTGCGCGCGAAGTGTGTCTTATTCAATCGTTGCATAATTATCGTCATACGTCGTATCTGCGCGCGCCGCTTTTTGAATGCCAAGTCAGGAGAATGTACAAGGAAAGTAGCTCTTTAGTGCCGCTGTAAAGTTGATTTTAATTACGTCGGGACGACCGAAACTGACATTATTCATTGAACCCACTATAGCTGTTGTATTATATATATATCTGCCTCGGGGCATGTACGGGATGAATTCCAGGGGGGGGGGCCTTACGCTGAATTTATCTCCTATGTGTTTGGACTTTATAATATACTAACGGCGAAATACCTCCTCGCTAATGAATAACTAATGGATTTTCGTTATTTATCAATATATAGCCGGACGATCGCGCGCCTACATAGAATCCCATTTATCCGATGATTTAAATCGCGATTACACCGCGTGCGCTAAAATCCTCTTTTTTCGCTCCGCATTCTCTCTCTCGCTCCTTCTTTCCACTCGAGAAATTCTTTCCCTTCGGAAATAACGAAAGAAAAAGGCCGAGGCGTAGCAACGAGTCTTCCATACACACACACACATACACTATAGAAAGGAACGAGGAATCTGTTAATGCAGATTCGCGCGCGCGCACGCGCACAGTGTAAATTTGCGAAGAGTGCGCACGTGTCGGACGGGCGCAAGCAGGAGCAGCAGCAGTATATGCCGGCCATTAGCCCCGCTGGATTCCTTCTAATTACTCGGGACGTTAAGTGGACCCCGTCGGACGTGCGAGTATATAGCATATATAAGAGGTGAAGGAGAGAAGTTCGTAATGGAATTATGGTTCATGGAAGTATGATGTGTGCTCGATGGAAATTCTAAAAAGACGCTGCGCCGCTACGGAGGTAATGGTAATTGCTAGGTATAGTAGTAAAAGGTTCTCCCTCGTACTCGAGAAGAAGCTGATGTGTGCGCGCGTATTAATGTGCGTTTCCCGCACTTTGGTTGTTGGTTTTATTGAATGGTGTCGGCGTTGTATGGGGGTATCGGTTGTGGAGTTAAACGCCTTGGAAGTATGTATACGTTTTTTCCGAGAAGTCATTAGATGCTCGAATCTTAAACGGTTGGGCGCGAACCTTTAATTAATTAGTCATTCGGTGTTACGTAAAGTTGGTGTCTTGCGAGCTTCGAAATTTGCCCACATGATACGGGGCTGATGATGATAATGATGGTTCGATAAGTGGTTATTAGAGATAAGATATGTCGGAGAATTACTTCAAAGGTATACCTGAGATGTAATGTAGTTTTACTTCGTGCGCGGAGCAATCTAATGACTGTTTAACGCTTATTCGAGCTGATAAATGTAGGATTATATATTACCAGTTTAACCTAAAATTTACTATCAAGGAAAAAATATGCCTCATTCAATTTGCCACTTCTTCAAACCAAATGTTAGCTCAACTTATAGAATCTGAGATTAAGAACTGAGCTAGAGCCAAACGAAATTTATATATTCATTTGAACACAAGGAAACGCTTTTTCGTAATATCAAATAAACGTCCCTTTTCATTAAAAGCAAGTCGCGTTATCCACAAGTAAACACTTTTATCAGTTGCTCATGAATCAACATCAAATGTAAACTTCTTCTTTACTTCATTTACGCGTTGAATCAAACATTTGCCTAAACGTTTCACTAAACCAACTTCAAACCGAAAAGGTATTTTTCATAACCGACAAAGGTTCCACCCAATAACTTGATATAACCCAAGCACGGCAGATCTCGTTCAGCTTAATGTCAACGGGGCGGTTTGATCGCCTTGCTTTCTGACCGCTCACATACACTCGCGCGGTGCGGTTCCAGTCTGTTGCCAAGTGAGAGCAACGTCCCGTTAAGAGAGAGAAAGAGAGAAGTAGCCAACACCGCCGCCGCCATGAGAGTTCGACTGCATAATCGGCTGGACGTCGATCGTCGTTAACCTGCTGAAAACCGGACTACATATAGCCGGTGAAAAAGGATATTATCTATTTGTCAGCCAGTATTACATCTTCAACATCTACGTGTGCGTACACTTCGTTGCGTAAGAGATAGCCGCGGATCAATTGAAGTTGTAATGTCTAATACAATTAATTGTAGATAAAGCGGAGGGATAGGTATACTCGAGTGATCGCAAGAGCGGATATTATTGCGTAAAAGAGGAGAAACTTCAAGGTGAGTCGTTTCAATGGAATCGCGACCGCTATGCACACACGTTATAGCCTCGTGCGTGTACATCTGTGTGTAATCTTCGCGTAGTATAACGAGCGTTAGGCTTTCGCATTATTCCGCAACGCGGGGATTTAAAAAGTAAAAATATTGCCGTACCATATACTATTGTATAAGGAAAAAAAAGGTTGGGACTAGGATCCAGGACAGTGGTTACTGTACTAGTTCGAATTGGTCAAAAAACACAGAACTGAAGGTGACAGTATATAAGTAACACGATTGGTAATACATAGTATATAATAGTTGGCGTAACCATTTTATTGGTTGAGCTTTTGGTAGAAATCATTGGTATAGTTAAGAAAACTATATCTAGCTACACTTGAGAAAACCAATTTTTTGTTGAAGCTACTGGAGATAATGCTTACACAGAAAATTATTATTTTATCAATATTATTAAAATGGTTATCTTATAACTATCTTTATTGGTAGCAATCAGTTAGTAAGTGTATATAACAATATAAAAATGTTTGCCAGAACTACTACCTGTTTCTTAATCAAACTATTCCTTTTTGATCTATACTTAACCGGTCGGTGTTAGCATAACAAATAATTTGAATATCGAAAAATAAGTAATTCTTCACTTTGAAAAAAAAAATCACAATACCTCTCACCAGAGGACAGCGACGTTACCGTACACCTCCTCATTCATGTATCCATCCATCACTCGGATCCCAAACAAAAAAGAAAGAAAAAAACATATCCTAGAAAACGGTATCACACGTATATCCACTTCCCTTCACTTCACTACGCGAAGACACAGACAGAGCGGCAGGAAAGTCCGAGCGAGCTTTAATCGGTCATTGCCTGCGCGGCCGCGATTACGAAGGATCGCTGCTGCTCTGGCCGTGACCTTGAGGCTTCGCGCGCGCGCGCGCACTCATAAACGTGCAATTAGATACGCCATGGCGATTTAAAGAGCGAGTGATTAATACTTTGACGAATCGCCGCTGCAACATGCGCGCGCATGCGGTTTTAACGGTGTACCTATACGTATCGCGCGCGCGAGCGTATATAAATCGCCATTATTTGCATTTGAAATTAATTGCGGCGGGGTGCAAACGGCGTGTATGTGTGCTCATTTTTTTTTCTAATAAGCGAGTGGTGTGGGTTGTTGTTAGGAGGGTCGGGTGTGTTACAGTGCGGATGAGGTGAAAGAGAGAGAGACGTAGTTTTCGAATTATCGTTATCTTATCCGTTATCTTGGAAACTTGAGATTATTTAGGTAAACCAACACCTGAGATCACAGAGGTATATCTAAATATTATAATCGCACGCAGCTCGTATATAGGATTAAAATCAACGCAGTAGACGTCATAAAAAAATTAACGATGCTCTCTCTTAAAAAAAATTACCAAGATAATGGCAATAATTATAAAACCACAACATTTATATTGCACCGAGCCGCGCTAATTTACCTTATCTATAAAGAATAATTGCTCTCAACGCCCCTCGCGCGACCACGACCATAATACGTCCACAGCATACCTCCTTTACGACGGAGAACTTCATAAATACAAATCGCGCGCTTCCTCGTGTGTCCGCGCACCGCAAAATTATTGGTTCCACGCGTACGCACGCCCGTATATCCTCTAATAAACGAAAAAGCGTCCACCTGCCCAACATACGAGATAATAGTTGAGATTCCAAGGCCTCTGGCTTTAAAAAAGCGCACACGCGGCGTTGCGCAGTAGATCAATCGTGACCTTGACATTGAGGCACGCAGACATTCTCTCTCGATCGCGTATACATATATACGCGTGCGAGTCTCTTTCGAAATCTTCGCGGAGGGTATATATATATATATATATAAGATGGGAGGGGATACACACACACCCGATCTTCCGCTCACTCGCGCGATCTGGTTCCCGAAAGAGAGGCGAGTTCGGCGACCGGTTTAAGGTTCACCTTGCGCTCGAGAAATTCTTCCCGCTGCTGCGCGAGGAGAGTGTAATGGACTGCCCTGGCCTGGGACCCAGCGCACGCGCGCGTCTGCTGCACGTGTGTGATAAAGCGCGATAAAGGAGCGGCTGCGGGTGGGGTGGACGAAAAAAGTGGGAAAAGTTCGCGTGAAAGTCGCGAGAATTCGGCCGCAAAAAGCCGAGTTTTCCCGGAGACGGTTTTTCGGAGGAGGAGGAGGAGGATGCGAGAAAGCCGTATGGTGCGATGGGAAAGTTTGGTAAAAAAGGACGTGTTTTCCGAGGCTAAGAGAGAAAGAGAGAGATGCAAATTTAGCAATCGGTGCATAATAATGCTGATGTTTGTGAGTCGGAGAAAGGTGAAATATATATACGTTATGCTCTCTGCGAGGAAAGAATAAGAGCTGCTTGCTGCTATTAAAATTAAAGCGAGTCGATTCGAGAATTTTCACAGCGCTTTCTTTTAATTTTCGCGGAACTTTAAATAACGGGCGTGTGTCGGAAGAAAAGTTATTTATTCGCTTGTTAATAGAATCGGTTCCGAGAAAGAGTTCTTGGGAAAAGTTAATTTTAAACTCCTGGCGTTGCTTGGTTGAGTGTTCGATGAATCTGGAGTATAGGAGCAAAAGTAGACTAACATATGGAACGCTGTTGTTCCGTTCCGATTGATAAAAGTTTACGGGGCGATCGTTGCGACTGTGAATAATGATACTCTAAAGATATAGTTTTACGTTTGGGAGATTATTTAGCCACCTTGGCAGATGTATAGACAACGTTAGAATTCATCAACGAGGAAACTTTTGCTAGATTCACGTTTTTTTTTTTATCGTGTGCTATAAATCTGTTCGAACCCAAGGGAACCTTTTATCAGTTTATTACAAATATATAAACTGTTTTTTCATATGGCACAACCGAAATATATACATACTGATCATCATAGTAATTGTGCGTTTATAAATTTACACTTACTAAGTTTCATATCATCTTGAATTAAAAGCATTTGACGATAAATAAAGAATGATCCGGTATTTTATAAGCAAATATTACTTGAAATAACAGTGACTGATGACATCTTCAAGTTTAACATACTATAACCCGTATCTTAGAAAGTCAGTCCTCCTCATTTATATTCCTGTATTTCAATTAAATTCATAAAATTGTGTTACATTTTATTATATATACACTCGCAAACACATTCGAATCACTCAACTTTAAAAAAATTAATGCCCAACGACCAAATTACTTGAAGAAACCATATCAATCAACTGCAACCTCAAGCCGACGAACGGATGCTCCAAGAACCGCAAAAAAAAACGACCACCTCAAGTATAACCGCTCACTCATCCCGGCCGAAACAAACTCATATTAGAGCGGGTACTTCGCCCTCCTCCCTTATCAGCTCATTAAATCGCACGAAATATTGCCTCAAATTTGGCGCTGCGCGCGAGCACCGCGACATAAATAACGGATAAGCATCTGCAGCGGCGCGGACAGCAGCAGCAGCAGCTTACATACACGTGAGTAATCGCGCATCCCTCTTTTCCGATACAAAGAAAGGCTGCGCCGCCTTATTTCCTTAAGCGCGCAACCGCCCTCGCCTATATAAGAAAGAGAAACGAAGAGCGTACTTGGCACCGGAGCGAGAGAAAAACGGACGCGCTTGGACTTTCGCCAGGATCTATACGTCTGAGAGCGAGAGAAGAGAACGCGGAGCGATTTTGACAAACGCGCCTCGGGCTGATATTTCGTATACGTGTGTATCGCCTTTCTTTCACCGCTGCGCTCGTTTTCGCGCGAGGTTATACGTGTATTATGAATCCACGCGGGTTGACTGACCGCGCGAGTAGGATTTTGACAAAAAATCTGGGTAATGAGTTTTTTTTTTGGTCTTTGGTGAAAGATTTTCGGTTTCGAGGAGCGGAGTTTAAAGTCCGCGGGGGACAGAGTGAAGTGACAGAGCAAGGTTGACTGAATGGATTTAATTAGTATAAGGTTTAGAATTTTGATGGGATCGAGTGTTTCGGATGATGTTGAAGTCTATATAGATCTTTGAAGATTCGGTTCTGGTTATACGCGGTATGTAACTTCAAATTAACTATTCAGGACTTTGCTAAAAGTGACATTATACTTTCGAAATATATGCCAATAAAAAATGTATCTCCCGATTTTATCTCAAAAGCGAAATATAATTCAAGAACGGAGCGCAGTGACGTCAACTCGCAAAACTTTCGCGTTATGCGATCGATTTTTATAAAATGCTAGACGTGTCGGAGACAGGATATCGCATATTTCTGCCGATAAAAAAGTGTCCAGCGCCTGTCAAATTGCTCCTGCCACACTAATTTTTCGCCTAATGATTTTTATCTTGATAATAAATCACAAATTTTTACCATTTATATACCTTATATACATGACACACATGGAATTTTGGGCATAGGATTATAACCGTAGATAGCGAAGCGCTCTCGCATAGGTGAATATTCAATCTTCCTTTTTTTTGCCTAATGTGGAATTTGAAATGGTAATCGACAGCAGTGACGCGCGATTTTTATGGTAATAACGATTTCTTCGTGCCGCGCGAAGTCGAAGCTAGACGAATTCTGAATTATTTACCGGCCGCGGTCTAGCGTTTGACTTCATTTCGTCATTTGCACAAATAACAGATTTTTCAACAGCTCATTTACACTATGAAAAACGATCTACAAAAATTCAACATAGTAGGTCATTAACTTTCATACCAACATTTAGCCGAAGTTTTTGCATTAATGCAGCCTCATCTTTCCGCATATCGATGAAATAATCGTTCAAGTTTTCGAATCCTTACGTTACAGTTAAAAAAAGAAATAAATAATAAATTCCACGCTGACCTAAACACGTGTCGGAACCGTCTGATTTCCTCCCAAAAAAAGAACTAATAACCATCGCCGCTTTTTCACCTCGCGGTCACACCTAAACTTGGCATAAAATATCACTCCGCGACTTATCTCTCGCGCGATTCGCCATAAAAAAAAGCGAACCTCGTATACTGTTACATCAAACCGAACGCCGATAACCGACCTCCCCACCCAAAAACCAACGAAACCGAAGAAAGAATATTCTTATAATAATCCTCGGACATCTCGTCACCTTCTCGAAAAACCGGCCCCGGCGAGAGATTAGACCGCGGCGACAGGAAAAGATTTTCTCTCTCCTGAGAGGTATAATACCCATAAATATATACATATTATACACCTGTCGCGCGGCGAGGTCGCACGTGTGGATCCATACGCAATCGCGAAAAAAGGTCCAACTTCCGAGAAATCGATGTATATAAGACGCTCGCGTGAGAAAGCCGGCCCTTTTTGTGATTATATAGGGGCTATTCCCCGCATGAATATGCAAAGTGTCTATAGCTCTCGGCTATATAGGATTATAAGTGCGTCTATGTGTGTGATTCATTTGGCGCTGCGGATAGACGGGTTTTTTGGGCCGAAAATTTTCTCGAGTGTCTCAATAACTCACGATTGGCCAATGTATCACCCATCGAGAGAGAGACTGGCTGTCTGATGCTATTTACACAGAGATCCCGCCGAGCCAATCGGGCCCGACTCTCTATACCTACATATATAATTACAATATAACGCCGCCATTAGAATATATTTAAAATCGTATTACGAACTTATGAATTTTAAATCCGATCGCGTGTGTGTGCTTGCTGAAAACGATGTATCAAAACCTGCCAATCGCGACGACATGTAACCCCGGGAGAGAAAAAAAAGCACCAAACTCGCAATACACTCGAAACTTGTTTGCGAGACACACACTTTGTCAGCTCATTACGAGGACACCGTCAAATCGTCTCCTAAGGAGAACGTGAGCGCATGACAATAAACGAAATTTTTTAATTAGAGTGGTATTCCTTAATGATCCAATTCGCCCGTGTACCAGGACCCGCGCAAAAAGAAACGGTTGATGGCTGACGTCGTCCATTCTCGAAATTCTTCTCGTCGCGGCGGAACGCGCAAAAGAAACGAGAGAGCCGTGGCGTGCGCGCGCAAAAAGAAATCATCGGCCGACGACGACGACGTCAGCTGATCTATCGGGCCGATCTCTCGCGCGGCGCAAATTCGCGTTGTCGTCGTCGCGCTGTGTGTGGCTGGCTCTTTTTGAAAGGCTGTGTAGTGGTGAAAGCCTTATTGAAGTTGAGTGGTGAGTATACACTCTTCGCGAAACATCCTTTTTAAAGTTGCTCGTGTTGAGAGTGGCCTAGACCCGTGAAGTAATTTCTAATGTTAATTTTTCTCTTCAATAATTATATATATGTCAGTGATTTTGTATACGAATTTCGAATGATTTTAAAAGACGGGAGAATAAATGATCGAAAATTTTTAATGTGTATAAGAATAGACGCCGTAAGATATATTGTAATCGTTTCAAGCTTTTATCTCGAAATTATATTTCACAAGTGGGATGAATCATCATCCCATAAGAATATATAGATTAAAGGTCATGTGTGCGCGTGTATTTTTATATAACCATAGATTTAGTCTAAAGTTAAGGGTAGACTGAAGTCAAAAAAGTGAAAAAACTCGACTTTTTTTAATGTCGAAATTTTGTTTAGAAACATCTTAAGGACATAAACATCTTTATTTATTTATATATGGAAATGGATTTTTACTTTTACTTACTAACATAAGTTGAAATACTAACAACTGCAAATTCACATATAAGTTAAATAAGTTCCTATCAAATGCTTGAATAAGTTTGAAGCTTGTTCCTTTTAAAAGAGCGCTTGCGTTGAAATAATTATTTTAATACTTTGCCCTCGTAAGATCTTTTTTAAAATACTTTTGTCTACAAAGTTATGTTGCAATATTGGTACTATCTTCAATAATTAAATTTTGTATAGCATTTTAATCTTTTTTTATATAAATTATTAAAAATTATTTAAATAATTATTAAAATTTCAAAAAATTTAAGTACGAATTGTCAGATATTATAAAACTAAAGAGTTTCAAACAGAATTTTGTTTTTTATAGTTTATACATTAAATTTCCATCGAACTCCAGACTGCACATTGAAAATTTCAACGCAGTCGACTGTTTGAAATTCCTGTGATTCTGTGCGCCTTAAAGGAGGAATTTTCAATATTTTATGTATATAAATATAGATAAAATATTTTTCTATTAAATTGTATATGATAACTGTATTTTTGATTTTTGACTTCAGTCTTCGCGTAAAATATATGGAACATCTTTAGGCATCAGTATATATCCACTCGAGATTGTACGTTACGTAAAAATAAAAAAAAAATAGTGTCGATACAGTATCATGCCCGACTAGATACACGTTATTATCATTAAAGCGCGCAATACAAAAATTCAGTCTGTTTCAAACTATTAATTGATTAAGACACGCATTTACTGTAACAACTGTCAAAAAGTTGAAACAATCGCATAGTCATATATGCTAAAAATTTACATAAATACATTGAAAAACTACACATAAACCATACATAAATAATAAAAAGAAAAATCTCCACCTTTTATTCCATAACACATCTGCTAGAAAATTCACGAACCTATTGATCATTCCCCCCAATATAATCACAAAAAAAAGAACTGTTCACCATCAATCCTGCGCCATACAACCGCAACCTTGAAACCCCCATAACCCAGTCATGAAATTTCCACGCAACGCCCTCATCCCCTTTAACATCCGCAGCAGCAGCAGCTCTCGAGAGGACAACAACCTGCCCGTGAGCTCTTCCCCCACTCCTCTGAGCAGAAAATCGACCGCCGAAAACTGCGTCGCAGAAAAAGAACCGGCCACTCTCGACACGCACACATTTTTCCACACTCACGTATCTGTGTGTGACGGCGTACCGCGGGGGGAACTAGGAAAAGAAGCCCGCGCGGCGGAGGGGGAGGAGAGCGATAACCGGCGTAGAGTCAGGGTCGTCGTCGTCGCCGCCGTCGTCGTATATACCCCGCGCATCTACGCAGTAGTGCGCGGGTCGTTGGCCCTCGTCCACTACTACGATTATAGTAGTAGTGGCGCGCACGCGCGTGCGAGCGTTTTCCTTGCCTATTACGCATATCGGAGTGTGTAGAGAGAGACGACGAAGTTGGCCAGCGCTTCCTCTCTTCGCACCTTGAGCGCGCACGCGCATGGTATAGTGGCATATTATGAGGAAAATTTAAAGAGCCAAGAAGAAGAGGCGCGGATAGCTCTATATAGCGCGTAAGAGAGCGATCGGATTTCTGGACTGCGTATAATAGAGACACGGGTACGGGGGGCGAGGTTAAAAGGCGGTTTGGTTATTTCCTTTTTCTTTGTTTTTGTTGGTATGTGATAGAGAGATGCGAGTTTGGGACGTAAAAACACTTTAGTTTTTGGAATCACTGGAGTATCAAGTTATTACGTCAGTCGAAAGCTCTCGACTCTGAGATTACTTGTTGGATTATTGTCGTGTTTCAGCTGAAACGCGCGGCCGCCTCAATACGCTCGGCTTCACTTACAGCATATACATTTTTTGTAAATATATGAGCTTGGAAAATCAAAATAATAATTCATTTACACGACTCTTGCGTGTTATACCTCAGCAATATGGCGTCAAAGCAGTCACGAAGAGTTGCCGCCAGTATAAGTGGCACGCTCACGTGCTTTTTTTTTACATTTTCAATATAGGTATACTCTCCCGCAGTTAAACAAAAAGAAAAAAAGTTTACAGTCGGGCAAAATCCGCTGTTGTATACATACGCACACGGCGGAAGTCCGCGTTGTAAAAATAGCAGCCCCGGAGATTCTAGCGATAATACATATATATATACGCGCAAACATAATGAAAATATAAATATAAAAAAAAACACGACGCTCTCATTACCGCGAGTCCGCCATATATATAATTCCATCATCATCGTGTAATAAACGCGAAGAATAAAAGACTACTCGCTTTATTTACACACACGCACACACTCTGGAACCCCCATTGATACAACCTCGCGGAGCGTATATATACACACACGTCACACACCTACGCGAAATTTAAATCCCGCGAGTAAAAATTACACCCACTATTCTCGCCGGGCGGTGTATCTACACCCAAACACGCGGCGTATGTGTATATAGCTATAGATAAAGCAAAATAAAGAGAGCACGCCCAAGTTTGCGGTTAATCGCTCCTCGACGAGTAGCGTACATACATATACGCTATATCTATGTAAGCACGCGATATATACAAGCGGGCGGCTGGAAGTGCCTTCACCTCTCGGTTCACCGGTGGTCTTGCTCGCCCGGCTGCCCAAGGCCATCGGCACCGGAGCGCCGAAATCTCGATACGTCGAATTGCGCAGTACTATGCTGTGTGTTTGTGTAGTGTTTTAGTATTATACGCGGCCATTGTGTTGGCGGCGGCTTCTAAGACGCCGAGAGGAATGGGATTTAATATTTTCGGGAAAATTCGTCATCGTGAATAACTTAGGACGTCTGAGTATGTCTGGACGCGAGACGGTTCATGAATTTTCATATATATATATTTTTTAATTCAATTTTTGTAAGACACCAGCGGTGGTCGCTGGCTTCATTTTTCTATGGGGTTACGTCATTGCTTTATATAATAATGTACGTGGTGTATATAAGCTAGGCGATGTGATTGGATTGAAGATTTCGGAAATGATATGGGATCAAAGTATTGCTAATTAATGTTGTAATGGAACCCTTTTTTCTCCTTTAAATTTAATGCTATATACCATCGTTATACAACCGACCGTATATATATCTCTCTTATACGATCAAGCCCAATTTAAGGAGTTTTGGCACTTCCCATACGAATTTCGAGCACCACCTCCGCGCTTCCAAACAAAGAACCCACGATCTCTCATTTTCATATAAACACCAGGATTCACATCGAACCTCGCATTATATCCCTCACCCTCGAATTCGCGAGGAATTATCCCATCCGGTAACACCTCCTCTCTTCTTTATAATCAGGTGAAAAGCTATACGGAAAATCGTCATCGCGAGTCCAGACACAAAAACATGCATAAACCCGCGGCTAATTTAATTTAAAGGGACACGCCCGGGCTCTCGGCCTTAAACCCGTCACATAATTCTCACGCGTCGTCGTCGGCGGCGGCTTCTCATGCGTATCACGCGCGTGCGTAGTAGGGGGGACCGACCGACCGACGAGCGCTGGAAACTCTTCCGAAATTCAAGGACTATACTCGCGGCATGAGCTCTTTTTAAAAGTCCCGCGTACGTATGTAAGTACGTACGTACGTAAGAAGCGCGCGTTTTCTCACAAATTCCTCGGCGTCTATGTATGTATGTGTCAACGGGTATATATATAATATATTTTGACGGTTGCGAATGGGAGGTTTAAAAGGTTTCGGCCGGGGGCCGCCGCGATGATGGGAATGAAGCGCCAGTGTCTTCTGGGAAGAGGGGGGAGGAGAGAGATAATGAATATTAAGATGATACGGGCCGGGAAATGATAAGGTTAATGGAATTAATTTAATTCGCTGGTGAAATGGAAAACATTTCGGCGCTCTCTGAGAATATTCGGCAACTCTAATGTATTCAAATTTACGCTAATTTCACGACGTTAGGTTAGAATTTTATTTATATACATCTTATATAAATCGTGTGTGTTATACATATAATTTTTTTGTTTTCGTTCGTTTCGATTTGCAATGATTAAGGTGTGGCGCTAGATTCCTTTCTGTAATAAAATACGAATTTTTAAGAGACAGCGACTTTATAAAAAGACTGTCAGTATTGTTTTCACATGCACGTTATTTTAAAGTTACGATAATTACGAATACGCGTAAATTGCAAACCAAACTGCGTGCTCTATATACGAAAGCTCAACCCCCGTTAATAGAGTGAAAACTCTACGGTCTCAAAAATATATCGACGACAGCTCTCCCACATACTATATACGCACACGTCTACGCGTATAATGCCCACACGCACCCATTGGCTCTCGTATATATATATATATATATACACGATTGTTTCAAAGTTTCTCTAATGCCTCGCCTGCGGGGCACGTATGAATAATTTATTTATTCAAAGTGCCGGCTCTCGGATTTCCGCGAAATCTTATTCGAATTCACGGGCGTATGCCAATTTATGTTTCGATAGTTCGAACCGCTCTCTCTCTCTCCCTCACTCTCACACATATACTCTCATACACACATATACTGACTCGTTGACTACTACTACTACTAGCTGCGAAGCGAGCCCCCCTTTGCGGACGGAATTCTTAACATTGATTGAATAACTGCGAACTACTGTCATTCATCATTTCGTATTATACGCGTATACGAGGCGAGCGGCCGAGCGAGCGAGCGAGTGAAAAGATCGGACGAGTTTTTTTTTCTCTTCCTAACCTCGATAGCGCGCGGCTGCCATGCCGACGACCTCGTCGGATGTGTCGGGACGAATGTACGCGCGCGAATATATAGTATATTAGAGTCGGTCTCACTCCAATTAAGAGCGGATCGAGATTAGAATTTTCGGCTCTCGGCGCGGATGATATCTGGGGCGTGAGATTGAGATGTATATATAGCGGAGGAATTCCGTGGGTGTATAGGTTTTAATGTATGAAAGGTTCGTTTTGGTAAATGGCGAGATTTTTGTATTTAAGTAGGCGATTTTGAAATAGAAGATATAATGGACTGGGTTAAAATTGGATGTTTTTCTTATTATAGGTGAAATTTATTTGATTAGATTGGCGTTTGAAACGCCGCCAATGTTTTTTTCTTTCTTTCTGCGGTACAGCGCGTGCAGGCCCATCAAGAGATATCTTGAGACGTCGCACGATTGAGTAAACGTGTTTATATATATATGTAGGAGACTGGACATAATTTTGGCAAGAGTTTTCAAACCTTTTATCCTAAATCATTGAATACTTTCATATTAGTGTAGTGGTTGACATATCAAACAGTTTAAATAATGTGTATGTATAATTATGTATACATCGATTACAGACAATTATTTGTGTATTTGAAATTCCGAACGTTCATTATGATGAACGAAATATTAAAAGTTTCTAATTTTCATTAGAATTCGTCGGAGTGGCTTTAGTGGCGAGTGTTAGAGTGAGAAGTAAAGAAATACAGTTAGGTATTATCATTTTTTAAATGTATTAAGTAGCCAAACTCGGCTAATTGGAAAATGGCAAAAATCTTTCGTTCACTATGAACGTTCGAAATTTCAAACACCTAATTATTTATTGTATCAATAATAAAATAGATTTCGCTGACCATTCCAGAAAAAGAAATTGCGTCACGCGCCAAACAATGTTTTATTGAAATAAGAAAAGTGTCCGCGCGGCGGACTGGATTACGAAAGTTTCGTACACACCAGCGCAATTTTACTCGATATCACCGCGCACAACTTCTCTACTCCCTCTCTGTCTCTCTCTCTTACTCTCCCGAAGTATACTTTAATTTCTTTCCGGAAGTGGAAATTCGAGGTGGAGATAAGAGAGATAGAGAGGCCCGTTCCGAGAATCTCTCTCTCTCTTTCTGTGATGGCGTGTTCTTAACGTTTAAAAAGTAAATTACGCTTTTGCGTGAACCGGAGATTTGATAAATTTTATTAAGTGTGAGAGTATATATGTGAAGGAGAATCGTGACGGAAAGTATGAATATTTTTCAGCATTCGCTATATACTGCGACACGGCCTATTGTTGCGAGCGTGCATTGAAAAAAAAAGTATATATGTAAAGCAAAATGCCCATTACGCTTGTTGCCAATTTTACGACGCGTTAAAAAAAATTAGATTACAAGACACGAACGCCAGATTTTGCATAGACCCAACATCGTCGCACTAATTTTCGCTTACTGCCCTGCTTTTTTGAAGAAACACACGCAGCCATAAAATTAAACGAGAATCCCATAAACCCTCATTTATTCTTTCATTTACATCACGTGCGCGCGCGTTAAACAAAAACAGAAAAACCAGTCTATTTACCGTCAAAACTTCCGCGCAACAATTCGCGCAACCCAAAAGATCGCCTAACAGTACCACCGTTTTCAAAAACCAAAAGGAAAAAAAAAACGTCTTCTCTCTCGCGGTCCCTTCCGCGAATAAGCTGCCAATCGCCGAAACAGACCCGCGCGATTAATTACCGGGGAGTGGCAGTTGCGTCCACTTCAAAGCGCGGCTCTCTCCACGCAGCCTCCCATAATGCCCGCAAAAAACCTCGTCGAATAAAAAGAACAGCATCAGATCCCCCACGGGCGACTTTAAATCACGATAATTGGTCTTGAACTAGTTCGTCGTCGCGGGCCCAGGATCCGAGAATAAATTAGCGCGACTTTCGTCGCGCTCTTTCATATATATGTGCGTGTCTGTATGTGCTTATGTATAAAAAAGAAGCGGCGCTCTCCTAAATCGAGCCGATGACTCCGTGCGCGCGCGAGCTCACCCACGTGGGGATAAATAATTGGCCGCGATGGCGAAGTGTCACGCGCGGGCGTTCGCGAATTTATGCGCGCCGCGCTAGGTCTATGCGTGTGTATATGTATATAGGAGGAAGTGATAGAGCGCCGCTAAATCGAGAGCTAGCTGCCTCGGACCCAAGCGCCGCCTCGGAAATTACAGGAGGGAATATATATATAAGTGTGTGTGTGTCATCTAATTAGACGTTATTTATTCCCGAGTTCACACGCGAACGTCAGCGAGAGCTTTTTTATACGATATATATATGTGTGTCGAGGGGGGTTTTTCTCGAAATAGAGCTTTTAATAGGAGACCGAGAGATACTTTTTTTCATAGGAAACTGTGTCTGTGTGAGAGAGGTAGCAGCGGCGCGTCTTTGTGTGCACGAGGAAATATAAATAATTGTACATAAATTAGCGGAGAGGTTGCGTGGTATTCACGTGGTTGGGCTATTGAAGAGTCAGGCGACGTAGACGACGATGCTGACGATGATGATCTAGCCGTGGTTTAAATGCCAGAGGCCGGTACTGTAATGTGTCGATTAAATTTAGACGATTTTGTAAATGGCAGTGGTGGTTGTTGCTAGAACAACATTTGGTGGCGGGTTGTTGGTTACAGCAGAGTAGAAGATGAAAATGTTATAGGATTGGGAAACAGCCATTGGTGAAGCAAAATTTTCTTGAACCAAGTGAAATTGCTTGATTTTCCTGCAAGAAGGCTTCTTACTCATTCAGCATTGAAACCAAATTATTATTATTTTTCTTTTTATAAAGTAGGTAAAGCATTGAATTGGTCGCTCTTATTATTTTTTTTGTTCACCTAGTATTAGCAACGAATTAAAGAATACAAGTCGACAAAACATCGGTATGTACAAGCACATCACCGTCCCACGCACACTCCTAAGTATACGAATCTATAATTTCTGTTTTCCCATAAACACAGCATCACCCGCGCCGATCAACTGGCCCCTCGCACGACAATCGAATTAGCCGCATTATGTACCACAAACGCTCTATACAATACAACAACTGATTCCAATTCCCTCCTGCGCTACGTATTGCTCTCTCTCTCTCCTCCTGCACACACAATACACCATCATCATCATCGTGTAAGTACTATATACACTGTCCAGCCGGCGACGTTCCCATTAGAAGCCTCGCGTCCCGCATCGTACCGCACCGAACCGCCTTATATATATATGTGTGTGTGTATACTTCTCGCGAATCAAACGCGCGCCTCGAAAATTAGCCATTCAACCTCTCTATCCGTGTATGTATCTACATCATATATACATATATAGGCTCTACTTCACTACTACAACTGCTATACCGCCCGCACGACTTTTCGGCGGAAGTATCATCCATCGTGATCGGATTACGGCGGTCCTTTTAAGGCGCACACAGTCCTCTCTCTCTCTCTATCTCTCTCCCCACTCTTAAATATACCGGGCAAAATTAAGAGTCGTCGTGGTCGTGATGGTCGAAGGACGCGCCGCGACGGTGACGCCATGGAGGTTCATCGTCCATATATACGCGGGGCCCTTGTCCGAGGCCGCGCGGGCGATAAGATTTCGGAGCGGCCGCGCTTGACAGCTGCCGGTTTGCCGCACGTGCGCGTATCTGTGTGTATGTGTGTATGGGAAAACTCGTGGTAGACTGATTTATGGGCCGTGCGTGCGCGAGTGTGAAACTCCTCCAGCTACTGCCGCGGCCTTCTCTCTGTCTGCGTCTACTTACTCTCGCGCACTTTTTTGTCCGCTGATGCCATAGGCTAGCTGGACGTTTTTATATAACGACATCCGGGGCAGATTCAGGACTCGGAGAATAATTTTCGTGAACCGTGACCGATAAGATATCGACGTGTGATGGTCGTTATACGTGTACTGCTGCTTGCCTGAGGTCTACATCATGGTTGCTGTAGATTGCGCAATGTGAGATTCCAGTGTGCGCGTGAGTCTATGTTAGTATTGTATATTGGGTAACGCGAGCGGCAAGTCAGGATCATCGTCGTCGTTACCCTTTTTTTTCTCTCTCGTGTATAATGTTAGATTATTGTTAGCGCGGCGGTGCGAAAGTGAAAACGATGGTGAATTATATTGCGAGGAATGCGCGTATTTGTATAATATGTGCGTGTATATAGGCAAATAATCATGTTCCACACTGAGGCAATAATCTATCTTTCTCTCGTGCTTGGGTTTATAGCTGGAAAACAGAGAGCTCTATTTCTTATACGATCGCTTATCTCCAGCACAAAAGCCCTTAACAGCGGCAGCAACAGCAGCAGCTCTTACCTAATACGTCGGTATTTCGTTATAGATATGAGAATATTTAACTTTCGTGAGCTCTCGCGCGTGTGCGATATCCACTTCTAAGTGGGACAGAGATCCGTTCTAATTTCATTATATACGCACACACATTGTGAATTATAATTTCGAATTAGATATTTTGATGTGCGTTGAAATTTTGAATAAAGACCCCGGAAAGTCGTGATGTGTGTATATTTTGTATAATCCGTCTTTATAACAAAATTCGGACAATTTTCGTATACGTTTTGTATTAGCATACCATATATACATGTATACAAGACAGAGTGGCACTACATTATACTACTCTACGTGTATGTGTGTGCGGTTAGAGAGTACAGAGTGTACGACTTTGTCGGCGTGTGAAAAACGCGCGCCGGCGGCGGCGGGGCCAGGCAAAAACTCACTTTGAATGAGAGCTCGGCAGTATTTTACTCTACTTGACTATAGATTACATTTTCTGACTGTGGCTATTAGTTTGAGCTGGTTTAAATAAAGATTTATTGCCATTTATACTTCTAACGAGTGGAAGCGTGCGATACAATGTATGTATATTACCACATGCGATTATTAAGGACATTAACTAATTGTTTGGGAAAATTTATGTGCCTTTTTTATATTTCTCGCAATAAAAGGTAATGGAATATTACACTACGTATAGTACCTTGTTTTTTTTTTTTTTATTAATACACGTGCGCCTCGCTCTCTCGACGATGCGTATATATACACGTGAACTACTTAATATGGATCTTGGTATACGCTTAATATTTGTGATGGATCGATAAGTATATATTAAACATGTCCCATTAAATTCTTTCATGTTTAGTCATATACTCGTTTAAATTTTTAATCGACACACACCGCGGGCGCTGGCGACGAAAATATTCATTATGATCGCCGGTCGCGCGTGTCTTAAATTACAATTCTTTATTGTTATTCAATTTTAAATGCCGGACACATTGCAAATAACGCATTCAAATTGAAGATGTATAACTTTAAATGTCAGGGTGCGAATTGCACGCAATTATACGCTAAGAAATGTGCTATATATACGATATACAGGTCACTTTATAGAATAATATCCGTATACCATATAGCTATAGCCATTTCGTTCGTTCACACTATCTACTACCACTACTACTACTTCGATTAAGCCGGTGCTTTTCGATCAATATATATAAGATTATATTTAGCGACGAGTTTAATAACTAAACTCAATTTACTATATAACAGAGTATCTATAAGATGTCGTCAACGATTACAATTACATCAGAGCCTGTACATCGATTTCACTCGGTACCTTGACATTTACGTAACTATACACATAAACGAAAACATCTACTTATACATCTAAAATTTTCTCGTTACTCTAATATTTACAATACTACATAAATAATTACACACATAATCTACAGATTTCTTAATAGGTATAAGTACATCTAAACTTTTTAAAGTTCGTCAATCGCTTATAAAATCAACATAAAAATTTCAATGAACCATGGGACAAATCGCAAAGTGACCAAGAACCGCCAGCAGCAGCAACAGCAGCTCCGCTCCTCGTCGTGTCAAACAGGTGTCATTGTTTTGACAGAACAGCAGCCGCACGCACCACCCCAAGAATCTTCACGTATATACACGCGCGCAGGCCCGGCGCACGCACACAACCGATCCCGACTGCTCTCGCAGCTCTCGCTTTCATATACTCACACAGTATCGCTATTCCCCCACCTTCTCTCTCCCTCTTACACTCGATGTTTCTCAACCGCGTGCTCGCTCGCTCGCTTGCTCCGAACAACACAAAGATCCATTTAACCTCAACGAGGCAACGCTACAAACACAGCTTATATACGTACATACCTGCATGCTGTCGGCGGAGACGACCTCGCCGCGGAACCTTCGGGCGAGCTCGATGCCGAGACGCGATTTCCCGGTGCCGGTGGCACCCAGGATCACGAGGATTGGCACACGCGTGGAAGACATCGCCACGGTCGAGGAGCGCACCTCGCGCTCCGCCATCGCGCACTGCCTTGGCGCAGCACGGAGCCGCGCATGCGCAGAGTCTATAGCGGAACGAGCAGCGCTGTCTGCTGCGCTCGATATATATGAGGAGAGAGAAAGGGAGCTGCAGTCGCTGCAACAAGAGGCGCGAGTTTTCAAGTTGCAGTTGCAGCTGCAGCGGTGTAGTATGGGAATGTGGATGGGGAATTTTTGGTGGAAATGATTTTGAACATAGTCCGTTTGATGAATAAAACTTATTTATTGTTTTCCAAATATGAGAACATAAGTATCATCGATAAAGTAAGAAATTGGAGATTTTAATCAGAAATAGAAAGTAAACGTACAGCAAACGTTGATAGGAAAATACCGGAAAATACTATATTGGAGACCTTGCAAAACGGACGTGTTAATTGAGGAAAAAGTAAATAATAAATATGGAAAATAAGAAAAAAAATTATATAACTCTTTCGTGTCTTTTCACAATAATAAAAACAACAATCATATAGACAAATAATATTGAACAAGAAAAATGACACTTTATTTCGAGTCTGAAAAATCGCCGAGCAAACCGGACACATTACCGGAACGAAATTTAATCGAAATCATCGTAATAATAACTCATATGTTAACGATTTTACTCTTTATCATTTATAATGGCAGATGATATATTTCCTAAGAATAATTCTTCTAATCATCTTGTTCGACCGATTTTACAGATATATTTATATACTATTATAAATAATAACATCAATCTGAAAAAAAACGAGAATCTTTTCGTTTCTCGTGTTGGTAAAAATGTAAAAATAAATTTAATTTTACCGCTAGTAAATAATTGAGTATAATATTTTCATAATTTCTATTTATACAGATGATTATTCACATGAAGTAATTGAATTCATTGAAAATGTATTCATTTCCTGTTTGACGTAAACCTCGATGTTTATTTACAAATCAACTTAAAATAAATGTTTTCTGCTAATCCACGCCTGTAAGATTAGTAATTGCTTGTAAATCGATAATTCCGAATCGCTCGTCACGTGTAAACACGCGCATTCTTTTCATATCTTTTTTCTGGAACTGTCATTTTTAGTTAATCCTTTTTTTCTACCCGAAAAAATGTCGTGAATCACTTCACACAAAGTTATATAAAGGCAGTTATCGGCAGTACTTATCTCATTGTTTCATTACGCTTCATACTTTGTTTCTGGTATAGATACAAACGCGATAAAGCATAATACTATACATCGCCAAATGTAAATAAATAATTAAAATCGATAAATGTGTATTTACGTTCATAAACTTTAATAATTAACGCGTATCTATACTGTTCTTTCAGTTAGATAAAATGTCTCACATTTATTCGAACATTGTTATCGCGCTGCTATACGAGATGTGGCAAGCATAACCTCAACTGACAGGGAATATAATCAAAAACCCATGATATGTAACTAACCTTGGCGATCGCGGTGAGTCCCGTGTCGACTTTTAGGGCGACAACTGACAGACAGATTTATATAAACGCCGGTTACATAAAATATGCGTCTTCCGTTACTTGTTCAATTTTATTTCCTATATATAGATTGTAAATCGATCATTTTATCGAGATGAAAGGAACATCCGTACTATTTCATCAAAAGGTGTAGAATTTCACGTTGGCAGCATTGGAGGAAGCACTTTAAATGCCCAATGAATATTTATTGGAAAATTGAAAAATAGAGATGTTGATGTGACATTCTTGTATAAATAAGAAGAAATTTGAATTGCAAATTGTGTGTACAAATAATACAAAAAAATGACAGGTGATACCGTAATATTAAAATAACCTTTTGGATTCTAAATGAGATTAAGTTATTAGAAAAAATATATGATTCAAGGATTATTTGTCATTCACCATAATTAACGTCAGAATCTTATCATACTCATGAATTTTTGATAAAGAATCAAATTAAAGAGCATTTGAAAAGGGGATGATTCAATATGGTGCATCCTTGAAAATAATTAAATATTATTAGAAAAATATAAAAACACTAGGTATTTAATGAAAGTTGTGATATAATTACCTGAAGGCAATTCAGAAAACTAAGATAAACTTATACTTATTCTAAAAAATACATATATCATTATCCTTCTAATATATATGTATTTTTACTACGGGCCAAGCGATTTTAGTTAGTTATTTATTGGTAAAAGCGCGCGCTTCCCTATATTTATTTATTTAATAAATTTTAAGATAAAAGTCGAACTTTCAGCAGTTGCTTTTAATAAAATATTGTAAATACTTATCAAATATGAAATAAATGTTTAGTCTCGACACGATTATACGAATGAAATGCAATAGAAACTGTCTATGCGATCTTAGCTGGTTATCTATTGGTACATACCGAATCTATGAAATAAATAAATATGGGGAAGCGCGCGCTTATTCCAATAAATAACTAACTAAAAAATTCCGATGAAAGCTCGTTTTCTCTAGTTTTATTTTTTCTACTTGAAATGATATTTAAGACTTTCTGAAGTTAAATAGTTGCCGTTTTAAGAAAAGGATTTTTCAAGACCTTTTTCAAAATAAAGCTAAAAGTGCCCAGAACTTAATTTTTTTTAGCGTTAGGGTCTGATATTGCTTTCTTTATATTTCTATATCCAAAAAGCTATCCCTAACTTTCAGCCAAATCCGTGATCCGGACCCCTGACCATCTCCTAGTAAGCAGCAATACATATTGATACTTGCGGTTACACCTTAATACATTTACCTTATTGTACTGTAACAAAAATTCAAACCTTCTTAAAATAATAACAAAAAAAATCAACCAATTTTCTATATTAAAAACAAAAAAAAAACGAATGATTCCATCGCAAAAAAGACTACCTAACATCCAGCCCCATCAATGACTTTGACGAATGAATTAAAAAGCAAATCACCATCATCAATTTCATAACCATCACCGTTCTCTACCTGTCCCTCCAGGAACCCATCACCTCCTTTATTTTTTCTTCACCACCGCCCAATAAATCACACTCGATAAATCAACCCAATCCTATATAACCCTTCCCCGGCGCGTATATCCTTCGCGGAAGCGCCGTTCCGGCGTCGTTCGCTCCGCACTTCGCTGCAGAGTGCTGCACTTATTATATATATGAGTCACAGCGACGCGTCGCGCACAAGCGCGGACTACGGTGCACCGCCGTGATGGGACTGTGTGACAGAATGCCAGAGGTGTGTGTATATCGTGCGGCACGATGGGTTTGTTGAAAACAAGGTAATCGATCAATGCTGCTGTATATAGTAATCGGGCCGCGTTATCGGCTTGTAACTTCCTTAATCCACTTTAAAGCGAGCTTAAAGTTCCTATATCGCGGTCGAAATCACGGGCTAATCGCTGTAAATCGGCACAGTGTAAAGTAGTATCATTATCTTATAGCTTCAGTATAGAGGTGTAAGAATAAACGTTGAATTGTAAAGTTTGTAAGATAATTTTTCCCCACTTATGTATTTTTTCGAATAAAACGTTAGTAAAACGTCGGATATAACACTTTTATCCGCGTCTACATCAGTTCTCTCTCTCTCTCTCGTGTTTTGATTACGAAGTTTGAAAAATCTTATCCATTTCTATTTGTACATCCCTAATCGGCTCCCAAAAGTTAGCGTCTCGTCTCTCACACATAAGGAACAACAAGATAACTCGACGCACCATATGCCCATTAGCATTCAAACTCTCCCCTATAACACCCGGCATCATTATGAGATCGGATGTAGCGCAGTAGCTTTATGTTTATGTAACTCTCTTTCCCCTTTCTCACCAACATTGCGCCGAACACTATCGAATCGCGCTGACAAAGTTGGCGAAACATTCGTCAGTTCGCGCGCGCATTTTTTTCCCCCTAGTGCGCGGCGCGCAAACGATTAGATATTGTAATTTATGCGAGCGCGCGCGTAAGTATAAATAGCCTCTATCCGCATGGATTTCCAGCGAGCAGTCGGACTCTGTCTGTATGTGTGTGTGTTTTTTTTCGCTCTTTTGCATCGATTGCAACTATGTACGATGCGCGCGTGTGGCGTGCGTGTTACGTAAGTACGCTAGCGCCGCCACGTGCGTGTATTAACACTTTATCGCGCGTACATTATAAGCATGCGCCGGAGTCTCGCCGATGATGATGCTTATTATATATATGAGGAAATCTCCAAGTAAGTAGCCCTTATGACGGCCAAAAAATGGTCAACATTTTTTTTGAAGGCACACCTTTGCGACAAGGTTTTTCTCATTTGATCAAAAACGACTTTATGACACCATTTTAGAACAAAATCCATTTTTCTTATGGGAATTTAACATGGGAAAAATGGACGAATAGTAGTCACTGATGATTAACCAATGGCAAGCTAATAAAGATGACAACAAATATTCCACAAAAAAGCGATTAAAGTAG